>JAXRKP010000233.1:215000-232500 GCA_037039925.1 Doris montereyensis
CAAATCCTCTGGTGTTGAGCGTGACTTCTTCTTCTTTCAGCTTGTCCTGCTGTACGTAGGGTTCCCATAACGAAAGGTATTTCTCTATTTACCATCTTCGTTCCCCTTTCTCCTCCGTCGTCGTTTCGGTCTTCCTCTTCTTCTTTTGCCTGGCATTTCCATCTGAAATGCACTGGTGTGGTGCCAACGTACTTCTCATTGAATAAGAAAAAGACGAAAAGGAATAAGAAGAACAAGAAAAGAAAAAAGAAGAAGAGAGAAGGAAGAAGGGGAAAAGGAATAAAAGAAGAAGATGAAAAGGAAGAAGAAGAAAGTAGAAGAAAAGGAGGATGAAGAAGAAGAAAAAGAAGAAGGAGAAGAAGAAGGAGAAGAAGAAGAAGAAGAAGAAGAAGAAGAAGAAGAAGAAGAAGAAGAAGAAGAAGAAGAAGAAGAAGAAGAAGAAGAAGAAGAAGAAGAAGAAGAAGAAGAAGAAGAAGAAGAAGAAGAAAAAGAAGAAGAAGAAGAAGAAGAAGAAGAAGAAGAAGAAGAAGAAGAAGAAGAAGAAGAAGAAGAAGAAGAAGAAGAAGAAGAAGAAGAAGAAGAAGAAGAAGAAGAAGAAGAAGAAGAAGAAGAAGAAGAAGAAGAAGAAGAAGAAGAAGAAGAAGAAGAAGAAGAAGAAGAAGAAGAAGAAGAAGAAGAAGAAGAAGAAGAAGAAGAAGAAGAAGAAGAAGGAGGAGAAGAATAATAATAGTGACGAAAATGAGGAAGAAGAAGAAGAAGAAGAAGAAGAAGAAGAAGAAGAAGAAGAAGACGACAACCAGGACAACGACGGAGGATACATAGTGACGATGTCATGGACAGCCGTGACAGCGACGGAGGGTAGATAGTAACGATGTCATGGACAGCTGTGACAACGACGGAGAGTATATAGTGACGATGTCATGGACAACCGTGACAGCGACGGAGGGAAGATAGTAACGAAGTCATGGACAACCGTGACAACGACGGAGAGAGAGTGACGAAGTCATGGACAACCATGACAGCGACTGAGGAGAGATAGTGGCATTGTGTTGGACAGCCGTGACAGCGACGGAGGTTAGACAGTGTCGACGTCAAAGACAACCGTGATAGCGATTGAGGGTAGATAGTGACGATGTCATGGAGCCTTGACAGCGACGGAGGGTAGATAGTGACAATGTCATGGACAGCCTTGACAGCGACGGAGGTAGATAGTGACGATGTCATGGACAATCGTGACAGTGACGGAAGGTAGATAGCGACGATGTCATGGACAATCGTGACAGTGACGGAAGGTAGATAGCGACGATGTCATGGACAATCGTGACAGTGACGGAGGGTAGATAGTGACAATGTCATGGACAATCGGGACAGTGACGGAGGGTAGATAGTGACGATGTCATGGACAATTGTGACGAGTGACGGACAATTGTGACAGTGACGGAGGTAGATAGTGACGATGTCATGGACAGCCTTGACAGCGACGGAGGGTAGATAGTGACAATGTCATGGACAATCGTGACAGTGACGGAAGGTAGATAGTGACAATGTCATGGACAATCGTGACAGTGACGGAAGGCAGATAGTGACAATGTCATGGACAATCGTGACATTGACGGAAGGTAGATAGTGACTATGTCATGGACAATCGTGACAGTGACGGAGGTAGATAGTGACGATGTCATGGACAATCGTGACAGCGACGGAGGGTAGATAGTGACAATGTCATGGACAATCGTGACAGTGACGAAAGGTAGATAGTGACAATGTCATGGACAATCGTGACCGTGACGGAAGGTAGATAGTGACGATGTCGTGGACAACTGTGATAACAATGGAGGTAGATAGTGACGACGTCAAGGCCAATCGTGAAAGCGAAGGAGGATAGATAATGGCGAAGTCATGGACAGTCGTGACAGCGACGGAGGGAAGATAGTAATGGCGTGATGGACAGTCGTGACAGTGACAGAGGGAAGATAGTAATGGCGTGATGAACAGTCGACAGTGACAGAGGGAAGATAGTAATGGCGTGATGGACAGTCGTGACAGTGACAGAGGGAAGATAGTAATGGCGTGATGGACAGTCGTGACAGTGACAGAGGGAAGATAGTAATGGCGTGATGGACAGTCGTGACAGTGACAGAGGGAAGATAGTAATGGCGTGATGGACAGTCGTGACAGTGACAGAGGAAGATAGTAATGGCGTCATGGACAGTCGTGACAGGACAGAGGGAAGGATAGTGGCAATGTCATGGACAGTCGTGACAGTGACGGAGGGAAAGATAGTGGCAATGTCATGGACAGTCGTGACAGTGACAGAGGGAAGATAGTAATGGCGTCATGGACATTCGTGACAGTGACGGAGGGAAGATAGTAATGGCGTCATGGACATTCGTGACAGTGACGGAGGGAAGATAGTAATGGCGTCATGGACAGTCGTGACAGCGACGAAGGAAGATAGTGGCAATGTCATGGACAACCGTGACAGCGACAGAAATGAGGGTAGATAGTGACGATGTCGCGGACAACCGTGACAGCGACAGAGGGTAGATAGTGACGATGTCATGAACAGTCGTGACAGCCGCGGAGGGTAGACTAAGATGGTGACAAGAAACATATTACAATGATGACAGCAAACTCAGTTGGATTCACCTCACGTAGAAGTTGTACATAATCAAAGGTATGTTTGTGATAATTTATGTCACTCATTTTCATTCGGAAATTATGTAGTTGAAATCACAAATATATATATATATATATATATATATATATATATATATATATATATATATATATATATATATATATATATATATATATATATATATATATATATATATATATATATATATATATATAACTAATTTCTAGATAATAAAACACAAAAATCATTTGTATGAAATAAAAGAAGATGCCATTTAGATGACTAATCTAGAAATCCCATTCTTTCTATTCGCTCCAAATGTCATTAACATATTCAAATCTGAAATCCCATTCTTTCTACCCGCTCAAATGTCATTAACATATTCAAATCTGAAATCCCATTCTTTCTACCCGCTCAAATGTCATCAACCTATTCAAATCTGAAATCCCATTTTTTCTACCCGCTCAAATGTCATTAACATATTCAAATCTGAAATCCCATTCTACCCACTCAAAGGTCATTAACCTATTCAAATCTGAAATCCCATTCTTTCTACCCGCTCAAAGGTCATTAACCTATTCAAATTTGAAATCCCATTCTTTCTACCAACTCAAGATCATGAACCTATTCAGGATTCTGACCTCCTACAATCCTTGAAGAGTATCGCCTCACGTGACACAATGGTTTTGCATACATGAACTAATGCGATTTGTTCGAAAGGCGTTTTTGTGTTTTCTTCCAGTAAAGTTTAATTAACATTGGATAACAATTCACTGACCTGTTATTTCTAAAATGTTAGATATCTCCTACATTGCAACTCTGTTCTACGTGTAACCATACACGGACAGTGAAAGTAATGAAAGCGGGCCGTAACGGTAACGGCATTCAAAACCTAACCATGGAGCCAAGTCGAATGCACCGAAACCACCAGACCATCAGATCTTGTCTGCTGTCTGTTATCCTGCTCCTGCTGACCAGTTGCTGTTCTTCTCAAGGTCTGACATGTCCCATTGCAGGTTGTTCTGTATGTACTCCTGACACTGCTGTGTGCACCACTACGACAAAAGAACACATATGTCCTAAAGATGTGACATCAACAGTGTCTAATCTAACACTAAACAACATGAGTTGCGGTTCAGCTTTCAGATCAAAAACGATGAAATCCCTTACCCAGTTAGAAAGTTTTACGATCAATCAGTTCAAATTCAGGGCTATTCTATCGAATGCTTTCAGCAATAACATAAAACTTACCCAACTCACCATCAATGGTGCCCTATCACCCTTCCAAATTTATAAAGACGCGTTTAAAGGACTAAACAAGTTAACACTCCTAGATTTGTCACAGAACAATCTGAAAATCTCCAGTTTCAGGGATACTACTCCCTTCTATTCATTGACATCACTACAAACTCTTCACATTCAAGACAATAAACTCACTAAAGTGAACTCTGATTTGTTTCAAGGTCTCAATAGCCTCATTGAATTAAATTTGGCTTCGAATCAAATAGGCACTATAGACAGCGGGACATTTCAAGACTTGACGAGTCTTCAAGTTGTCAACCTCGCATCCAATAAACTCACAAGTTTTTCAGCCTCCTGGTTTGCAACTAAGGGTCACGTCTACAGCACCATCGATTTCAATTCCAACAACATTGTGACCCTTGACCCAACCAGCCTACAAAGTCTCAAGGTTAAGACCTTAAGATTGGCCAACAATCCCATAGCATCCATCGGTGCAGGTTCTTTCACTGGAGTCGAAATTCAACTTTTAGATCTTCGAGGCACAAAACTTACATCGCTCCCTGTTGGTCTCCACAAGGCCCTGAGCAATCTGACCCAACTGACCACCTCTACCCCAGACGGCAATATCCAACTACAGGGATTGGACAAATGGGAATGTGACTGTCAAGCCCTGTGGCTGGCAAAT
This sequence comes from Doris montereyensis, assembly GCA_037039925.1. NCBI lineage: Eukaryota > Metazoa > Mollusca > Gastropoda > Nudibranchia > Dorididae > Doris > Doris montereyensis. The sequence continues at coordinate 219,569 of JAXRKP010000233.1, forward strand.
TTCCTTCTTACACACTCTGGCAGCTCGTCTCCTATCTGCGGACGCAATAAAAAATATGCCAGTATCGAAGGCAAAACACTAAAAGAAGCAACAAATATCTTGCGATACCTTGTCTGTCCTTCGGAAAACACAACCTCCTGATTCTCAAATTCTTTTCAGAAAAGTCTTCAACGACTAAAACCAAAACGACAATGATGCCACATCAATAACAACTACAATGACAACTTCTTCAACAAAAGCCAAAACGACATCAACAAGCACAAGCAAGACTTCTACACCGACACCATCTTCACCAACAAAAGCCAAAATGGCATCAACACTTTCATCAAGCACCAACACCAATAAGGTAAACAATGACTCTGGAGACGGAGACATGAGAACGGGGCTTATCGTTGGTGGTGTTTCCTTGGTAGGAACTGTCATAGCCGGGTTCGTTGTCGCTATCTTGGTGGCGCGGTACAGGGACAGAAGGATAAACGTGCTCCCTCACAAGAAGAGTATTGACGATGGAGTCGTACAACACGATATTCCATTGAAACGCTACTAAAAGGAATACAACGCCATGGACAACATTGGTACGACCACGGCTGTTTGGTGGTGGGATACAGCGAGTCAAGACAGCAAGATAAACCGAATTTTATTATGACAAAATACAGTGTATTGTTTAGCAATGTATGTATATGTGTATGTTTGTGTATGGGTGCATAATGTTGTGTACGTGTATGTGTATTGTATATGTGTATATGTGCGCATATTGTTGTGTATGTTTATGTGTGTATGTGTGTGTATGTGCGCATATTGTTGTGTCTATGTTTGTGTATGTGCTTCATCGTTATTAGTTTACAAGGTGAATAGAAATGAGATAATTTAGAAAAAAAGAAAAATAATCAATTTAATCTTTCATATTGAACAGGCCGTGACGGGCGTTGCTGGTAGGGCCTACCTCTTTCCTTTTACCCTATTGTATCTTGCTGTTTCCTCTTAATTCACGCTGAGATCACTGCAATGATGGACGGGGTCAATTCCAATAATTTACCATTGTAATCATGTGAAAAGGTATCGAAGTGATACATGGAGGGGAAGGCGAAGATGTCTGGTTTAATCAAACTCCGCCTTCTAGGGTGTGAAATGATTTTGAAACAGCCAACAGCAGCACTGTTCGTGAGGTTGATGATTTTCTATTTCAGTGACAATGTCATATATATATATATATATATATATATATATATATATATATATATATATATATATATATATATATATATATATATATATATATATATATATATATATATATATAATCTGTTATCCTTAATCTAGGGTACTGGAAAATCCTTCCACTCCATGCCAACACAATATGCAATGAAATCTAAAGTAAAGCAAATTACATTGAATAATAGTAAAGCGCCATAGGAACAAAAACAAGACAATTACAAGGCATAGACAGAAAAAAATATCCTGGCCACTATGGGGATCGAACCTGTGACTTCTACGTCGGCACCCATCGCCTCGCCATGAAAAGAAAGCGTGCTACCAACAATGTAAACTACGCTCCTTAAAATGAAACCTAACATAATATGTTTAAAATGAAATCTAACATAATCTGTTTAGAATGAAACCTTACATAATCTGGTTAAAATGAAATCTAACATAATCTGTTTAAAATGAAACCTTATATAATCTGTTTAAAATGAAACCTAACATAATCTGTTTAAAATGCAACCTAACATAATCTGTTTAAAATGAAACCTAATATAATCTGTTTAAAATGAAATCTAACATAATCTGTTTAAAATGAAATCTAACATAATCTGTTTAAAATGAAACCTAATACAATCTGTTTAAAATGAAACCTAACATAATCTGTTTAAAATGAAACCTAACATAATCTGTTTAAAATGAAACCTAATATAATCTGTTTAAAATGAAACCTAATATAATCTGTTTAAAATGAAAACCTAATATAATCTGTTTAAAATGAAACCTAATATAATCTGTTTAAAATGAAACCTAATATAATCTGTTTAAAATGAAACCTAATATAATCTGTTTGAAATGAAACCTAATATAATCTGTTTAAAATAAAACCTAATATAATCTGTTTAAAATGAAACCTAATATAATCTGTTTAAAATGAAACCTAATATAATCTGTTTAAAATGAAACCTAATATAATCTGTTTAAAATGAAACCTAATATAATCTGTTTAAAATGAAACCTTATATAATCTGTTTAAAATGTAACCAATAAATTTTTAATATTTATATAATAAAATGAAACCTAATATAATCTTTTTTTAAATTTTAAAATGAAACCTAATATAATCTTTTAAAATGAAACCCTAATAATAATCTTTTTAAAATGAAACCTAATATAATCTTTTTAAAATGAAACCTAACATAATCTTTTAAAATGAAATCTAACATAATCTGTTTAAAAGGAAATCTAACATAATCTGTTTAAAATGAAATCTAACATAATCTGTTTAAAATGTAACCTAACATAATCTGTTTAAAATGAAACCTAACATAATCTGTTTAAAATGAAACCTAACATAATCTGTTTAAAATGAAACCTAATATAATCTGTTTAAAATGAAACGTAATATAATCTGTTTAAAATGAAACGTAATATAATCTTTTTAAAATGAAACCTAACATAATCTGTTTAAAATGAAACCTAATATAATCTGTTTAAAATGAAACGTAATATAATCTTTTTAAAATGAAACCTAATATAATCTGTTTAAAATGAAACCTAATATAATCTGTTTAAAATGAAACGTAATATAATCTTTTTGAAATGAAACCTAACATAATCTTTTTTAAATGAAATCTAACATAATCTGTTTAAATGATATCTAACATAATCTGTTTAAAAGGAAAACCTAACATAATATGTTTAAAAGGAAACCTAACATAATCTGTTTAAAAGGAAACCTAACATAATATGTTTAAAAGGAAACCTAACATAATATGTCAGTATTTAGCGTTGATTTTAACACTTTCTCAAAACCGAAAACATGGAGACAGGACACGATAGCACTGAGCGTATGCGCTTTTGACAAATGTGAGATTTCGCACTGATCATGCTTGGTGTGAAGACAGAAAGAACGAGTCAGTGGGAGAAAGAAAGACAAAACTGTGGAACGAAATTGAAATAGAAAGAAAGAAAGACAGCAGAAAGAAATAAGGCAAATAGGGAATAGAGGTAGGGAGAGAAGAATAAAAACTCACGAGAGACACAAAGAACTAGAGAAAAGAGAAAGACAGTAAGTTGCTTTGTTGTTTTGTTGTTTGTTTCTTGTTGTTTTTGTGCATACTGTAAACCCTGTTATTAGTAAATATTGTGGTCTTGTATAGTCAGTACAGTTTTCGTCACTCTTCAATTGGTGCCTATCTTATAACAACTCAAATTGTTCCCATCTTCATTAGAAAATACCCCAATGAGTTTTTCGTTTACATTATACTATTTCTTAGCCTTAAACTTGATACATGTAATAAAAACAAAATTATAAAATTATAATCCCAAACACCAAAATTTCATCTTTGATTCCTATTCATTACAATTTACATATTATTTATATTTACATGTGTCTATTTACATGACGTCACGCCTTATCAGTTACAATCGCTGATCTGTTATTAAGTATTATTTTCATATTTCATATCCAAAATTATTTGATCATCGGCAATAAAATAAATCTACTTTTTAATACATTGATAAGAGAATATGAACGTTCACTGAAAGTACAAGTATTTTTGATATTCTGTTTCACGTGGCCGCTGAGTATTGTCAACACAGCACTGTCGACGTTTCCCATAGTTACAATGTTGCGTTGTTCACATGATATTTCATTTCTCTTCGTTTCTATCAGCTCCTGTCTAGTCCTTATCAAAACACACACTATATCACGTACGGTAATTAAGAGAAACAAATCTCATAGCTGTATTATTTCACTGTAAGTTTATATCGTCATAATATCCTATCACTTGGAGTGCAATGTTCGCTTTAACCTTTTCTAGTCTGTATGCGTACAATTTTGGTGTTGTGCGAAGTTTGAAGAAAAAATCCCAATCGCATGCAAATAAATACATATATGTTGTTGTCTTTTCGTCTTTTTGTTTGTTGTTGTTGTTGTGCTGTTGTTATTTTGTATTGGTGTGCACAAACATTCATGACGTGTACGCACCACTTCAATCTCCCTGGTGTGCACGCACACCGGAAACAAGACTTAGGATTGATTTGATAAATAAAATAGTCAAAAAGGGCATCCACACTTAGTAACAATAATCGACCATATCTGGAAAAAGTATACGTCATTTATCGTACAAAGAAAATATAAAACCTCCTTAACGATTTGATTTGATCACAAATAAAACTGTCCATCCACAAGACCAATTCACTTGTTATGCCGAAAGGGATACAAAAATAAAACTGTCACATCGCTCCAGAAGACCAATTACTTGTTATGCCGAAGGCAGGGATACAAAATAAAACTGTCACATCGCTCCAGAAGACCAATTCACTTGTTATGCCGAAGGCAGGGATACAAAAATAAAACTGTCACATCGCTCCACAAGACCAATTCACTTGTTATGCCGAAGGCAGGGATACAAAATAAAACTGTCACATCGCTCCAGAAGACCAATTCACTTGTTATGCCGAAGGCAGGGATACAAAAATAAAAAATTCCAGAAGACCAAACTTGTTATTTTCGCTCCAGAAGACCAATTCGCAACAGGGATACAAAATATCCATCATCCACAAGACCACAAGACCAATTCACTTGTTATGCCGAAGGCAGGATACAAAAAATTAATATTTTCTCCCTTCGCAACTAATATCATATCATCACCAGCACCACACAATACCACTGCACTCTAGTTATTAGACCTTCAGTTAAACATTCATAGAATTGCTGTTACTGTACTATGATCATTGTTTTGCTCTTTTAATCTTGAATTGTAATGTATAATCATCTTTATTACGCTTGTATAACAGAATGTGTATGTTGTGTACTACTGTGATGTACAATGTACCACCAAGCAAATGTGCCTGTATTTAATAATAAAAATAATTATACTTTATTCATCCAAAGAAGGAAATTACATTATGTTCCTCATAAGAAAGTTTAAAAATCATAATACATAGATCTATTCATTATTAAAATTGTTAAACATTAATGCAGTAATATGATAAGAGTATTAATATGACAAATACATCAGAGAAATGCGTAAGATATAAGACATCATTCGAGCCCTCCCACAGCTCCCCCCCCCCACACACACACACACAACCGACCATTAATAAAAGCTCATTCATCCATTCTTACCCCCCCCCTCATGTTCATTTGTTTTGATAAATGCATCACAGATATGCATAAGATATACAACAATATTCGATCCCCCACCCATCACACAACACTACCCAACTGACCCTACGCACATGCACGCCTTCGTCAAAGCTCATTCATCCATTTCCACCCCTCCCCCACCACATCCATTTGTTTTGATAAATAGATCACATAAATGCACATGATATACAACCTCATTCGACCCCCCCCCCCCACACACACACTACATCTCAACCGACCCCCATACACACGCCTTCAGACAAAGCTCATTTATCCATGCCCAACCCCCACTTCCATTTGTGTTGATAAATACATCACAGAAATGCGTAGGACCCCGCCCCCACCCCGCCCCACACACACACACTACATCCCAACCAACCCCCACATACACGCCCTCGGTCAAAGCTCATTCATCCATGTGCAACCCCCCACATCCATTTGTTGTTTTTTTTTAATCTTGACTGCGGACGGAATGAATGAATTCAGGTATGTGCTTGTGTTGGCCCCTGGCATTTTGAACCTACCACTTCTAATTATTTTTAGACAGTCAATGGCTGCATGAAGTGGATGACAATAAAGATATATCTTATTTTATCTGTCTTATCTTAGAGGGAATATCCTTGGCGTGAATTTAATTTTGATATGAGCTTTATTATCTATGAGAACAAAAATTTGAATACGCGTGAAGACAACCACTTATATTGACAGACTATCATTTTAATACAAAACAGCTCCGTGACAAACTTACCAAAGTGTGATAAAACTTTTTGTGCCCCTTCAAATTTGATTGAACAAAGCAGACAGTGAATGTGATATTGTTTGCCATATTTCCACCTTGGTCTGATTGCTTTGATAAAAAAACCAAAAAAAACAACATTGCTACCTTTGTCCGACAAAAAAAAAAGATTTAAAAAAACGATAAAAAAGATAAAGATGACTTTCTAGTGGACACGTGCAGCCGTGAGTAGAGGTGGTCAACAAAACAAGTAAAAAACCCAAAGATAACACGCACAAGTTTTACCTATAACAGCCAATGGTGCGGTTAAACGTGTACTGTAAGGAAGCCCCTCCTCTCATTCATGGGCCAGGCCAATTTCAACGTCACTGTCGCTCCTTCTGTATTTTCCACGGCTACCTAGTTAAAACGCATTGCCGTACATCTTTGTTGATGATGTTCATTATCTGTTTTATTCTTATCGTTTCTTTTCTTTACTTTTTCATTCACGCTCTGCCTTCCTTACTGTAATTTACTTGTTATCCATTTCCGTCATTCATGTATACTAGCGCTAAGTATCTCTTCTATTTCATTCTATAGTCTTGTTTCCTACATTTCTCCTCTCCAATCTCCTGTCACACCGTTTCTTCACTCTGTCTTCCGCCGACAATCACACTGTGCGATGTCTACATGAAAGTGCAGGCCTGATTCGTTTGTTGTCTTATGTTTTTATCATTTTCTAATGAATCCGTTCAATAAAGTCACTTTCATCAGCTAAACGAGCTAAAGTTACTGTTTTTCTTTTAATTAACCACGGACATTTTATCCTTTATAAAAATAAAGGTAATAAAGAAAAAAATAAAGATAATAAAGATAATAAAGATAATAAAGATAATACAGATAATAAAGATAATAAAGATAATAAAGATAATACAGATAATATGTACCACTGGTGTTACCGGTGGTGTTTGTGACCTCGAGATTTGGAGGCCGGATCTAGGATCATAAGGTCTTGGGTTCAATTCCTGACAATGCTAAGGGTGACACTAACCCGCATTTACTTACTCGTCCCACATGCAAATGGGTATCAGCATCAATCAGAAAAAAAAGCCCATAAAAGAAATAGATAGAAGGCAAGGAGGTGGGAGATACGGTAGGCAAAAGAGGGAGGAACAGTGTATATATCAGGGGTAGGGGGGGTAGGGAAAGATGAGTAATAACATTAGAAGATGAAGTCATACTCAAAGATATGTGTGACAAACAAGCTACGACTCAATTCAATTCCGATTCAATTAAAAAAAAAATTTGTCGGTAACATTATACATTGACATGCAGATATCACAAAGGGAAATAACTAAATAAATCCAAATGGGCTTTTCACCGACATTCCAATAGAAAATGTTACCAAAAATGCTAACTAAGATCCGGGCAGTGGACAGGTAAGCACCTGTACGGAGAGTAGAGGATCCCACCCTCTACGAGTCTCCTGCTGCCTTGCACGTTGGTCTTGGCTGACCAAAGGCTAAGGGAGTTAACCCTGACAGAAAACAATCTGCTGCCTTGCAGGTCGGTCTTGACTGACCAAAGGCTAAGGGAGTTAACCCTGACAGAAAATAACATCCTGCTGCCTTACAGGCCGGTCTTGATTGTCCAAAGGCTAAGGGATTTAACCTTGACAGAAAATAACAAGGCTTGGTAGGGAGACTCAAGGTGGCAGCCTCACCATCTACCTAGGGTACAGTGGGCTAATCCCCTGCTTATCCAAAACCTAACTGATGCAGAGAAATAAATATAATATACCCGACTTGACCTTTCAACGACGAAAATGGAAACGAACATGGACTGTGATTTTTGGAACATGGAATGTTAGGGCAATAAATCGAAAAGAGTTAGAATTAGTTGAAGAAATGGAACACTTCAAAGTAGATATTTTGGCTATTATAGAAACAAAGAAAAAAGACAAGGAATAGAAAATGTAGGACCAAATAATATTTCAATCTTCTCAGGAGTAGATGGCAAAGATAGAGCTAGAGCAGGAGTAGGTCACCTAGTGCATAAAAACAAGCATGAAACGGTACTAAAAAGCTGGAAATGTATAAGCCCACGGCTATTAGAGGTAAATATTAAACCGAACGGAAGAGAAATTATATTATTAATAGCTTATGGACCAAACGAAGACGTCACTAAAGAAGAAAGAGATACCTTCGAAAACGATTTACAAATAGCTGCAGAGAATCTAAAACACAAACAGGAACTAATAGTTTTAGGAGATTTAAACGCTAGAGTAGGCAACAATATAGAAACTTTAGAAGGAGTAATAGGTAAAGAAGGAGAGACATCAACTTCTCCAAATAGAGAGAGACTAATAGATTTTTGCCTAAAGAATAACGTGAAAATAGCCAACACCTTTTTTCCTCATAAAGATATCCACAAATATACAAGAGTAAATGAAGACAGGTGTAAAAAGTCAATGATAGACTACATGACAGTTAGCAGATCCCTTTTTTACACTATATTGGATGCAAAAGTAAACAGAGGAGCAGAAATATTTAGTGATCACCACCTAGTAATTGCCAAAATGAAATTACTGACTGAAGAGAACAAACAGAAAAGGAAAGAGAAGAAAGTTACTGAACTCAAATTAGAGGAACTAAATAACCCAGTAGTAAAAAGAAAGCTACCCATCTAGGATAAAAAGATTTATCAGATGGATCTGAATGATAGTACGATAGAAGAAGAGTGGCAAATGTATAAAGAAACACTCCTCACTTGTACTGAAGAGGTATGTGGTAGGAAAAGAACAGCATGGTGGAATGAAAATGTCAAAACTAAGATCAAAGAAAAGAGGGATGCCTGGAAGAAATACTTGCAAACAAAGAGACCAGAGGAAAGGATAGATTACATGAATAAAAGAACAATCGCCAAAGAGGAAGTTAGGAAAGCATAAGAGGAACAGTAGGAAGAGTTTGGACAAAGACTTCAAGAAAGCTATCAAGGAAATCAAAAGCTGTTATGGGGGGGGGGGGGCAATGAAGAGCATAAGAAAGACCAAAGCATACACAATATGACAAATTAAGAATGCCAAAGGAGAAATAATGAAAGAAGACAGCCAAATCATGGAAGCGTGGAGAAGGTATTTTCAACAATTACATAATCCCTCCAGAAGTAAGAGTAACAAGTAATCTAAAGGAGACAACTGAAGTTGTAGATATATCAATGGAAGAAATCCAAACAGCTATAAGAAAAGTGAAATTAAGAAAAGCCCCAGGAGCTGATCAAGTTTATTCAGAAATGATTAAAAACCAAGGGAGAGAGGCAGACAAACTATTACATGCAATATGCCAACAAGCATGGAAGTCCAAACAGGTGCCAGACGACTGGAAAAAGGGAACGGTAGTACCAATACATAAGAAAGGATCAACTATGGAATGCCCAAGCTATAGAGGGATACCAAAGGCAAAATATGACAATAAGTGACAACTCCACTAATAAAGACAGAACAAAGCACGCCCAATATGACAAATTAAGATTGCCAAAGGAGAAATAATGAAAGAAGACAGCCAAATCACGGTAGCGTGGAGAAGGTATTTTCAACAATTACATAATCCTTCCAGAAGTAAGAGTAACAAAAATAATCAGGGTGATTGTAAGACAATGTGCTATGATAGGAATAATAAGTAAGAAATAATATCACTAGCTTACGTATAGATAGCCAAAGGTAATAATGCATATCAACTAAGATAATGCAGAGGAGTATGGCAACAATAAAAGAATGGACGAAAACTAGAGGAAAAGGCTGTAAGAAAACAAACGTACATTATTTATATCCACATATGCGTGTTTAATCCTACCCTTGTATAATGTGTAATGTGTAAACAACAAGATTATTTATGGTGATATTATTTTGTACCCTTAAATTATCAAAATCTCTTCCCACCCCATCGCCCCACCCATTCCTTGAGTGCAACCCGATGTCGAGTTCTCAGAGTGACTTGAGAAAGGAAGTCTCTGCTCTCGTGAGCTTGTGCTAATACGTATACTGCTGTTTGACGTGGAACTACTTCAAATCTCGTGTGTCCGTGACTTTACCGTTGAATTCCGCGACCGGCATTTATGTTTACCTGTGATACCAGAATGTTGAAAAACCATATGAATTAAATTTGTTGTAAACATGTTTGTTTACTTGAGTAAAAAGGTATGTATTCTATTATGTACTCTATAAATTTGACTACAGTCTATCATTTTGCAAGTTCTATGTTACTATTTTTAATGTAAGAAAATGTCAGATTTGGATTTCATACATCGAGTCATAGAGAATAGAGAGTATTTCATTTCACCCCACCAGTGCCACCTCCGAACTAAGTTCAATAAAAATATTTAAATCTAGAATAGATTTATCTCTTCGTGGTTACATGTATTTTATTAACAGGGGCATGTTACATATACATTTTGAGACAGTTTCGTTTAATCAGTGCTGTTGTACTCCAATTCACATTCAGTATTGTTTTGAAACCATGATGATGTCCTCCTTTTGGGTGGTTTCATTTTCCCATGCCATTCCCATTGATATTACCCGTTTTTACCTTGAATTGTCATAACAACCATATCTAGATATGCTGTTGGATCCAGGTCTAGTGCGTTGAATGACGGGTTAAGAAAGACAACCTTGACGAGGAAGTCCCACAATACTCCTTGTAAAATGTTAGCTATACTATGATAGATACTCTTAAGGCCCCACAAAATCTTCATGTTAAACGCCTTACTATTATCATCTAGACTATTCTTCTTTCGATCTTTCTTGGGAACACGTGTCATGATTTCTCAACTAATATTGCTCACCAATAAAACATAGTAAAATATTGAGCTACATGTTCTGATATCTTATCTGTAGCAAAATCAATATATTCTTTTTAGCAGCTGGTTTGATGCCTTGACAAAGAAAGTGACAGTAATCCCTATATATAACCTTTAATTTGTTGTTACCATAAGATGTCAAGAAAACAAATGTACTAGAATAGTTTAGCAGACATTATCTTACACTTACTCTCTTTGTCTTCTAAATATTTTATGAATAACAAAAGGGAGCAGTGTTATCTTTCATGAACTTAAAATGAAAAATACTTTATACTTGTTATAGTTTTCCCAAATAACATTTTCCATGAATTCTTCTGGCTCAGTAGACTCAATGAAACATGTTGTATGTGCATTATCTGCTTTTGTATGATCTAAAAGAGTTACCCTTTTTTTATAGGATGTCATCAAGTAATTTTACTTGAAAGTATTTCTTCATAGAACAGATCTATTTTTTGTCAAACGACAATGCACAATTTGTCGTTTTGTCCTTATTGTTACTTACACATTACAAATTTTTAAAATTTCACATTAGATTTTCTCCTCCTACTCGAGAATTACCAATTTTAACTTAATATATGACATGCCTACAGTTTTCAACAGAGTAACTAAAAATGAAATATAAATTATTAATACTGTTTGTTGATCATTTGTTTAAAGATTGCAATCCCCAACAACACTCGTCTGCAATGTGTCTCTTGGAACTGACAGCAAGGCTACATAGCCTGTGGGGAGAAGAGGGTCTTTTTAAAAGTTGTAAAGTTGGAAACACAAGTTGGTGAGTTAATGTTAGCTTTCATACTTTAAGATTCTTTGTTCATTTATTTATTATAGCCTGTGAACTTCGTAAAAATGTTATAATACTTGGTGAAAGCCACCCAAATAGATAAATGTATCTATGTATGTCAGGAATATATATGCGCGATGTATTTATTTATTTATTCTTTTTCAGTTGACCAATGTTATCAAGCTTTGACCAATTGCAATTGTCCAGTAATTGATGATTTGTATTTCAGGCGGAGATGCCAAGGTGAAAAGGGTTGGCAGCCCCAAGCAACTTGTCTATGAATCAGTCTCTTGAAGGACATGGCGGTATGGGTCTTATATGTGTAGAAGTGAACAGTTTTAAAGACAGCTTTTCAGTTTTCTAAATTTGATTCCTCAAATAAGAAAATGCATTACAACCATCTGAGTTTGACATGTAGACATGAATAAAACAGTCCTCTCTATATTTTACTCATTGGTCTGGTAAAAGGGCCACTCTGACTTGTAAGACACATACATTGATTTGATTTGATTTTTCAACTGGTATTTTATTCTTTTGTTTTGTTTTGCAGCTTTACAGTTCATATTGTCATAAGAAAGACTGACTTCTTTGAATTTGCTTAAAAGATGTAATCATTCCAATTAATTATGTGAAAATAGAATGTCAATTCACATATAAATGTAACAGAAAAAAAGCTGCTGCTAAGTTTTATGTGTGCAGGACAAGCCCGTTAAGAAAATAAAGCAAATTAAAGCACATTTTTGATTGACTTACATTTAAAGTTTCTGCTGAGTTATTTTGTGGAATTTATATATAATACATCATATATATTTTTATGTACATATAGGAGCTGTGAAGGTGGTTGCTTGGAATGAGCAGCATCAGAAATTGACAACCAGTGACCAGTATGGATTGATCATTGTGTGGATGTTGTACAAAGGTAGGCGACATTATTACAGCTGTGATCATACAGCTGAAATGTGGAGAAGAGAGAGAGATTTGATTTGATTTCATTTGATTAACCCACATCCACAAGGTGATCTCTGGTTTTTTGGTTTTAATTCTGCATATAGGATCTCCTTTTTATCAATCTCCAATGGACTAGGTGTTAATCTATCTTCCTGGATTAGTAGATTTTCTCTGAAAAAAATCGTGAAAATTGTTTTGGACAGAAAGAGAGAGCATGTGTGAATATATGAAAGAAAGAGCCGAGAGAGACGAGAAAGAGTAGGAAGGAGAGACAG
>JAXRKP010000233.1:237500-240000 GCA_037039925.1 Doris montereyensis
TCACTGTCGCCCACTCTCAGAGCAAGTTGAAAGTTTACTGCCTGACCAATGTGACTGGAGCCATTCAGATTGCTGGTTTAGAATGGTACAACGGCCTACATGGCCACGTGGAAGCCAACTGTCCTTGTCTGGCATTGTGCTTTGACAACGGACGTTGCCAGATCATGAAAAGTGAAATAGATGAAGGTCGGTTGTTTACAATCAGGATGCATCAGTATCTTTCGTTCCTTCTTTCTTTCCATTCTTTTTTTTGTTTTGTTTTTTTGGGTGGGCATTGATAGTAGGTCTTACTTTTCTCCTTTCAGTCTTGCATGTATACCTTTCATTTCGCTGTCTCCTCTTAATTAACCATCAAGTCACCATATATGATGGATGGGGTAAATTTCATTGAAACAAAGAGAAAGTTTATTTGTTTTTAGATTTCAAGTTATTTTGTCTGTGTGTGGACTATATATCTTTTCTCTTCCCGATGATGTAAATAAGAGAAAGGAGGTGGGGGGGGGGGGGTATCGGGCGTGTTGTTACAGAGCATGTTCTTGTTGAAAATATTCAGACTGAGATCAAGCCCATTGGTTCTATCTCACAACAAGTTTTCTGCTCTTTCAGATCCAATTCTTATTGACACTGGCATGCAGATTGCGCAAGTGGGATGGAACCACACAGGATCAATCATGGCTGTGGCTGGCTCCCAGCATGCAATGGGGCAAGACAAGGAAGTGAATGTCGTCCAGTTTTACACTCCTTTTGGAGAGGTAAGTATGAAGGGACGTTATGAGAGCTTTTTATCTTTCTCTGCTTTTACCTCATAGGAATCTTCAATAATGTGCCTTAGCCTTATGTGTGGCATTAGTGGCCGAGTGGTTAGACTGCCAGTCTTGGGATCATGGAGTTTCAGGTTTAATCCTGGCATAGCTAGACCCGACATTGTGTTTATTGGGAAAGACACTTAACACAAATTTCACGTAATACACATTTCCCCATTCAAGCTAGATGCAAATGGGTACAAGCTTTTTCAAGTAAAATCCTGCATCAGATTAGCGTCCTCTCCAGGAGGTGATTATCATCATGTGTTCCACTTCATGCTATAGAAACCAAGATAAGCTCTGGCTCTATGGACCATAATGGCCTTGTAGTAACATTTCTTTTACCTATGCCTTATGTGTGATCCAAGCACCAGGAGGATAAGTAAGCAAAGGAATCTTTTATAAAGAGCTCCACAAAATGTTTAAAGGAAAGAAAACAAATCTGCCTGAGGTATTTCTTAAATTGAAAGAATGCTTTTTTCCATTACATTTGGATTTCTTAAACTAACGTAAGACTGCCAATAAGTGTCTGATTTACAGTATGTTTCATTTTTCTTCTCGCTTTTCTTTTCTATATTATGTTCATGTACTAGAAATATTTGCACACGTTTCATTGATTTTTACCTTTATTCTTTAGACTAAATGTTATGTTTGATGTACGCGCTGCTCTACTTTTATTAATGAACAAGAATTAGTTGGGCTGCTTATTAGCAGAGCTGCTTTTTGCCCCATGCTTTTTCTTTTTTTAAAGGATAAAGTTTACAATTATTTGGATTTGTGAACACATCTTAAGTTAATATATGAATCAAGGAGAACTAATTTAATAAACTATTGTGGGTTTCTCAAGACGGCAAGACAATGTTAATGATAACAATGATAATCATCATGGTAGTAGTAGTAGTAGTAGTAGTAGTAGTAGTATTAGTGGTGGTGGAGGTAGAAGTAGTATTGGTTATTGTTGTGATAGTGTTAGTTTGTAGTAGTAGTAGTAGTAGTAGTAGTAGTAGTAGTAGTAGTAGTAGTAGTAGTAGTAGTAGTAGTAGTAGTAATAGTAGTAGTAGTAGTAGTATTAGTGGTGGTGGAGGTAGAAGTAGTATTGGTTATTGTTGTGATAGTGTTAGTTTGTAGTAGTAGTAGTAGTAGTAGTAGTAGTAGTAGTAATATTATTATTATTATTTTATTTTGTATTATTATTATTGTTATTATTTGATAAAAGAAGAAAGAGTGAGGAGAAAAAGAAAAGGAAAAAGACAGGCAAACTTCAACTGTGGTATCACTTTTTTCCAGCATTTGCGAACCTTAAAAGTTCCTGGAAAAGAAATGTTTTCTTGTTCTTGGGAAGGAGGAAGTTTGCGTATTGCTCTGGCGGTGGACAGTTTCATCTATTTTGCAAACATCCGTATGGATTATAAGGTAGGGTTTTGATTTCCCAAAATGTTGGGTTTTTTTCATTGATGGCTTTTCTATATATGTTCATTTAGTTAATCACTCATTTTTTAAAATATATTATTTGTACGCTAATTTATTTGCTAGATTAATTGATCTTTGTTGGTTTTGGTTTTTTTTATTTACTTATTATGTATTTGTTTTTCTCTTTAATTATAACATTTTTGTACTGATTCTTGCATGTTTATTTATTTTAGAATATAGCATTTTAGTCAAACTCAATTTGAAAACCTGTAAATCAATATCGATGT
>JAXRKP010000233.1:245000-315000 GCA_037039925.1 Doris montereyensis
ACCCAAACGCATCAATATTTGTTAATTTGTATCTAATGATAGGAAAATCATTTCAGAAGACCCTTCCTTAATCATCTTTGGGTTTTTTTAGATTTGTGTTTAAATGCATGTAACGGGTACTCAAATTTATAGTATCCATTAAGATAGAGGAATTTTGCAAGAGGACAAAACCAATATAAGCTTTAATGTACAGTAACTTAAAGATTTTGGATTTGTCTGTGTCCTGACCAAATCTTTGAGGACTGAGATATTAAAGGTTTACATGGTGTCCTTCTCTCACTGATGCCAGTGTTACATGAGTATAGATCAGCTTTGTTTTTATGACCTCAAATCAAGTTTCATTGATGCTATGAAGTAGCATGTTGGAGGTTTCTTTTCATCCTCATTTTCCACAGGAATTTACAATTCACAGCCTAAAGAAAACATTTTCAAAGAAGGCTTTTTCCATTCTTACTACATGTTGTGTGACTGTTATTTTTCATCTTCACCATACCATCAATTATGATTGTTCTAAAAATAGATGGAAGTGATTTAAAACCTTTTTTCCTTTATTCAATTGTGTTCACAGTAATTGCATTTTAATAAGGAATAACAGATAACAGATTCAGTGACATTGAGTTCTATTTTATTTTTATTTTGTGTCACTGTTCTATTTATATTGCTAGATACTTCATGGTGGTTGATACAATAGTCTTTCTCATCCTGAGACAGTCAGATAGACAGCACTCAAATTCACAATTGTTTTGAAATTCCCAAAACCTGTCATTTTGATTTGTTATAGTTAAAACCCTGTGACTAGTATTCAGATGCTTTTTCTTGCGGCCAGATTAGTACATGTGGATGACATCCCGTCTGGCTCTACCACTGGACAGGATGAAGTTGATTTCTCCAAAGCTTATGCTGTGAGTTTATTTCTGAAACTTCACTGACATGATTCCTGAGTCAATTTCTCTTTGTTTAAAAGTACAAATAGTTTTTTGACTTCATATTTATATTTATTCTTGAGTTAAAAGAAAGATTCTTTTAGATGTTAACATTTTCCAGGACTTTTATTTTATCAATTCAATTTCGTTCTTGCTTTAACCCAAAAAAAGAGGGCCGGCCCTTTATTTAGGGCCACTGTTATTGGCACAAGAAGCGCGCAGACCCTATATTTAGGGCCAGACACCTAGGCTTCTTGAATGGAAATTTCCACTTTCCTTAAATGGTTTGTGATGTAGTTTGACCTTTGAGTTCATAGTTAATCAACAGCCAATGAGTTTACAATTTATTTTAAGCTCGTGGCTTTCGCTATCATTCGTCAAAGTGACGCTTTCCCATTCAACACACTTCGTGCAAGCCTTAGTCGATTGCCCGGCTATCATTGCTAGTGCTATTGTATAGTCCTTAGTTTAAGTTTCTCTTCTTGCAGTAACATCTCAATATGAAATCCTTATTCATTGTTCAAACTAAGTCTAAATCCTAGCTTCACCCGTTGCACACACACGTTTTTTCATGTAAATGGCTGGGGATTCTCACTGTAAAAAGTCACTTATTGACTTTATTTTTGTGTATGCATTTTTTATACAACTGATTTTACTTCTTTGTTTTGTTTTTTGATGACCTGCCCAGTCAACTGTATTAATTTATCTAATGTTTGTGAAAGGCTTTGATTTGATTTGTCTGTATATTATTTTAGCTTAATTATTTATTATCAGTCTTCTCAAAAGAAAATTTCATGTTTAATAATATGTTTCAAGAGTGCTTGATGCTGTTACTATCTACAGATATTGTTATTATATATTTATTTCTTTAATTTTATAAGTAGATCGTTGAAAGTCATTAAAACTTTTAGTTACTTTGCCTATTGAATCATTTTTTTTCTCTAGGGCACAGATGACCCAATTTGCTGCATATGTGCGTCCGAGAACACCTTTGTCTTGGTAAGAACAATTTTTTCTTTCTTAGTTTTTTGGTTTTTTTCACATTCTTGAATGGTGCTAATGTAAGAATTTACGACTTAGAAGATACTCTTTAAATTATTTTAAAACTTTTAAGCCTTTGTTATCACATGATGTTGATTTATCGTAAATAATATACAATCATTGTTTATATTTCATACTGGGATGGAGGAATTTTAGGTTCAAGTTTTTGTGGCGTTTGATTGTATTTTTTCTTTTGTTATATTCTTTTCCTAAGATGGAAGATTGAATTCACATCATTAAGTAGCCAATCAACAGGTCATTTCACTTATGAACTCTAGGGAGGCATACAGAACACCTGCCTGTTAGATGATTTATACCAACAGTACGGCAACATTCCTCTCTAGCTATGAAAAGATTCTCATTTACACCTGAGTCTAGTAGAGCAAGCAGAGCTTAGCATCTTTCATAAGGGCACAATAAAGTAGCTCAATCTGGGATAGCCAACTTTTGAACCACTGTCTTTACAACCACAACTCCAACACACTGATTGCACTATGGTTCCTCCTGAACATTTTGGTTTGTGAGAAAGTCCCTTTGTATTGAATCATATCATTTTGGTTTGTGAGAAAATCCCTTTGTATTGAATCATACATTTTGGTTTGTGAGAAAATCCCTTTGTATTGAATCATACATTTTGGTTTGTGAGAAAGTCCTTTGTATTGAATCAAATCATTTTGGTTTGTGAGAAAAATCCCTTTGTATTGAATCATACATTTTGGTTTTTGTGAAAAATCCTTTGTATTGAATCATACATTTTGGTTTGTGAGAAAGTCCCTTTGTATTGAATCATACGTTTTGGTTTGTGAGAAAATCCTTTGTATTGAATCATACATTTTGGTTTGTGAGAAAATACCTTTGTATTGAATTATGCATTTTGTTTTGTGAGAAATTCCCTCTGCATTGAATCATACATTTTGTTTTGTCAGAAAATCCCTTCATATTGAATCATACATTTTGGTTTGTGAGAAAATCACTTTGTATTGAATCATATCATCTTGGTTTGTGAGAAAATCCCTTTGTATTGAATCATATCATTTTGGTTAGTGAGAAAATCCCTTTGTGTTGAATCATACATTTTGGTTTGTGAGAGAATCCCTTTGTATTGAATCATACATTTTGTTTTGTGAGAAAATCTTTTTGTATTGAATCATACATTTTGGTTTGTGAGAAAATCCCTTTGTATTGAATCATACATTTTGGTTTGTGAGAAAACCCCTTTGTATTGAATCATACATTTTGGTTTGTGAGAAAATCTTTGTATTGAATCATATCATTTTGTTTTGTGAGAAAATCCCTTTGTATTGAATCATACATTTTGGTTTGTGAGAAAATCCTTTGTATTGAATCATGTATCTAGTGGGCCAAAAAACCACTCAAAACTTAAAACTTCAATAATGTAAAAAACTATACAACAGAAATAAATGGATTTGATATGTGTCAAGACCAATTCTGTTTACATTTGTCTATTAAGTTTAATGGCAATCCTTGATGCAATTTTAAAATTAGCCCCCTTCCACAAAGTTGGTCTTAAGAAGATATATAAGAAATGCAAAATGGCAACCGTACTTGCAATGTTTTGTGTTAATTCTTCAAGTGATCAGTTGAGCCACCACGTTATTTAATGTTTGATTTGTTTCCAGCGTGAACGTTATCCCACTGATCATAAATCGTCTGCTATCGTCAGAAACTAGTCTAGAATATCAGAATGCAAACGTAACATTGAAAATTACCGTAGATGCCTTTCTTTAAGAGCACACTGAGCAAAATCACGCTGTCGTTATTTGCCCCTTGGACTGTGTCTCACTTAAAGTTTTTTTTATGTCTTTATTTTGACATAGAATTAAATGATATTTGACACATTAACGTAAAAATATATTCTCTAGACCTATACAACATTTTGTATCAGTCAATGGTTGGAAAGAGGAAATATTGGCACTCAAAATTCCTGTGGATTTTGATTTTGATGCACCCAATATGTGGAAGTCTGAAAGTTTATAAACATCACAGAATACTATTGTGTTAGTGACATCCTTTATGTGAACTGAAGACATTATTTCTCACAGGGGGAGGGAATCAGGACTGCTGATACGCTACTCCATGCCAATGGTTGCCCTGACTCACAAATACTCACTCTCCTGCCGTCCTCATCAGCTGAGCCTCAATTGCAGCTCCAGGTATTTTTGCTGAAAATTAATTTCCGTTTCTCCTTTGCCTTTTTTGTTCTTCTTTTAATTCCTGAATTCTTCAAAAGACGTTTACCTCAGGAAATAATTTTCATCTTTGAAATTTGAAATTTTGAAGTTTTTAACTGTAAGGATGCCATTGTCTTTTCTTTTCTTTAAAAAACTGGGTTTCTTTTTGCTTTGTCCTTTTATAAATACAGGAACTCTATCTAATTAGTTAATTCTAATTGTAATGATAATGATGTATAGATATAGTTCCTTTTTTAATATGCAGCTTCCATCTCTCATAAAGTAACTTTTAATGTTTTATTGCACATGACAAAATACTTTACAAAATCAGCCCGTCTATAGGAAGGGGGGGGACGGGGGGTGGGGGCGGTGGAAACCCCTCAAAATCCTAACCTGAAGCCATAAATCGCTTTCTTTTAATGTATATTTTCCTGTAATTTTGCTTTCTTCTGTCTATTTTCAACCTCTTTCACCGCTGCCAAACTATTTCCATCCATTTTCAACGGCTCAATAAAAGATCCACTTGTAGCCCCAATTTTTTCATGTTCTCAGATTTTAGCTGTGTCACTCATCTGTATTTTAGTATCCTCTGTTTCGTACCAACACTTCTCATAATCTCTTATGGGCTTTTTTCTCTTTATTTCCTCTCTGCTCTAAATTCTCTGTTTGTTTACCAACACCACTAAATTCTGTATGTGGTTGGGTGTGTCTGTTTACCAACACCACTAAATTCTGTATTTGGCTGGGTGTGTCTGCTTTTACCAACACCACTAAATTCTGTATTTGGTTGGGTGTGTCTGTTTGGTTTTACCAACACCACTAAATTCTGTATGTGGGTTGGGTGTGTCTGTTTTGGTCTTACCAACACCACTAAATTCTGTATTTGGTTGGGTGTGTCTTACCAACACCACTAAATTCTGCTGGGTGTGTCTTACCAACACCACTAAATTCTGTATGTGGTTGGGTGTGTCTGTTTGGTCTTACCAACACCACTAAATTCTGTCTTACCAACACCACTAAATTCTGTATGTGGTTGGGTGTTGGGTTTCTACCAACACCACTAAATTCTGTATGTGGGTTGGGTGTGTCTGTTTGGTCTTACCAACACCACTAAATTCTGTATGTTCTGTTGGGGTGTGTCTGTTTGGTCTTACCAACACCACTAAATTCTGTATTTGGTTGGGTGTGTCTGTTTGGTCTTACCAACACCACTAAATTCTGTATGTGGTTAGGTGGGTGTCTTACCAACACCACTAAATTCTGTATTTGGTTGGGTTGTCTGTTTCTTACCAACACCACTAAATTCTGTATTTGGTTGGGTGTGTCTGTTTGGTCTTACCAACACCACTAAATTCTGTATGTGGTTGGATGTGTCTGTTGGGTTTTACCAACACCACTAAAAATTCTGTTTGGTCTTACCAACACCACTAAATTCTGTATTTGGTTGGATGTCTGTGTACCAACACCACTAAATTCTGTATGTAGTTGGTTGTCTGTTGGGTTTACCAACACCACTAAATTCTGTATGTGGTTGGATGTCTGTTGGGTTGGGTGTGTCTGTTTTACTAACACCACTAAATTCTGTATGCAGTTGGGTGTGTCTGTTTGGTTTTACCAACACCACTAAATTCTGTATGTGGTTGGGTGTGTCTGTTTGGTTTTACCAACACCACTAAATTCTGTATGTGGTTGGGTGTGTCTGTTTGGTCTTACCAACACCACTAAATTCACGTGAACACCACTAAATTCTGTATGCAGTTGGGTGTGTCTGTTTGGTTGGTTGGATGTGTCTGTTGTTTTACCAGCACCACTAAATTCTGTATGCAGGTGTCTGTTTGGTTTTACCAACACCACTAAATTCTGTATGTGGTTGGATGTGTCTGTTGGGTTTTACCAACACCACTAAATTCTGTATGTGGTTGGGTATGGCTCTTGGTTTTTACCAACACCACTAAATTCTGTATGTGGTTGGTTGTGGCTGCTTGGTTTTACCAACACCACTAAATTCTGTTGGCTGGGTGTGGCTTACCAACACCACTAAATTCTGTAGCTGGGTGTGCTGGTGTATTTGGTACTTTGATGGCTTTTGGAAGCATTTTTACCCAAAGATCACAACAAATGAGAGTCAGCCCAGAAAAGCTTAAATTCCTTTGAAACTCCAGAGTTTATGAAATCTTTTGCACAGCAGTTCTTTAATATACAAATCAAATATATGCTTTTTATCATAGTCTTGGTTAAACCAAGGAAACATGCATACATTTGTTGCCTTTTTTTATACTATTGTATACTATAATGATATTTATACTTTAGTATAACAACAAATTTTTGCTCTGTTGCTAATGCTGTATACATTCCTATGAATCAAGACAATCTTTTGACCCAAGTCGAGATATTTCATTGGTTGCATTTTGTCCGCTTTGCTCTTTGATTTAGTCGGGTGGCTATCATTGATATTGCCGGTATTTTGACGTTCTTTGACCTTGACACTCGAGTTACTGATCCTGATGGTCGAGAAGTAATTGGAGAACACCTGAAATTTGAGCGCAAAGATGTTTGGGACATGAAATGGGCTGATGTGAGTTTTGTGTACTTTTTTTTATATTTTATGCAATGGCATTTCTTTAAGGATAACTTATTATCTCTGTACCACTTTTTAGTGTTTTTAGGAAAAGCATGAAAGAAGGAAAGTTTTTCATAAACTCCTCTTGAAATTAAACAGTATGTCAATTCAGAAAATATATTGTCAAATGTACTCATTTTTCGATGTGTTGATATAAACACAATAACATTTTTTCCATTGTGCTATGAGATGATTTAAAGAGGATTCATTTACAATTGACTACTTAGAAGAATAAATTCATTTCAGCTTTGTCTGAGTCCATTTTTCCAACTTTATGCTTGCAAGACATTTGTTTGGTTTATTTTTGTCATTATGGGGCAGAGGATGATAATAGATAATTTGAGCACATTAATAGCCATCATTTGACTCTCTTTCATTTTCAACACAGGATAATCCAGAGCTCTTTGCTATCATGGAGAAAACCAGGATGTACATTTTCAGTAATCTTGACCCAGAGGTAAGTTTTTTTATTGTTCTCCATCACTCACAGAAATTATTAGATATTACGAGGTTGTAGAAAATTGTTTATTCAGGCGTGTCTAGCTTTGATGCTGCAAGATGTGGATGGCCAGATGAAATGTTTAGAAAGATTTATAAATAGTCATTTTTCTTATCTTCTTTCTTTTGATTTTTTGTTTATTTTAATGCGCATTGGCGGAGTTAAATTACAATTTGCGACTAAGATAACAAGTGTTAAGAAAGTGTTTTAAATAAGAATGAATAGCCTTCACTTAACTTCTTCTTGTTATTCTATAGATTTGAAGGTTTAGCTGGTAATAAGCATAGGTGAACGATAAATTATATAAATATTAACTGTATTTCAGGCTTTTGACTCACTTAAAAAATTGTCCTTACACTTAGACTATAGATATGTGTGTGTCATTAATTTCTCTTTAGTCGATGCCATCTTTATCTGTCTTTGTTTGGAAGGAACCGATTCTCAGCTCTGGCTATATATGTCAGTTCAGTCAGCTGCAGATAAAGTCTGTACTTTTGGACGAGATGATGAAAGACCCAGAGAACCCAACCAAAGATGATGTCATTGAAATGGAGATAAAAAGTAAGAGGTCACTCAGATACACAAGTACACAATTTCATGAATTGAACAACAAATGAGATTTTGTGAACAAATTTCAAATAAAAGATATCAATATTTACCATAGAGTTTTTGATAGTCTTATTTGATATGTTTAAGAAAAGCCTGTTAGTAAGTGTTAGCAGTGTAAGCAAAGGAGTGCAGGGAAAAAAAGCCAACAAATAGTGAAAGATTTACAGTATGTTAAGGTGGGGTTTTTAAAAGCATCATACTTTAAATTGAAGGTTGTTGATTAAACTATCATCGTTCCCAGAGGATAAGACATTTTTTCTCTTAATCCGAGTAAAGTTCTTCATACAATCTGTTGAAATTGAAATTTAGACACTTTGCTATAGTACAAAAGGAGGAAAACGAAAGAATAGTATTTAAGGATCAATACTTTTGTTTTTGTATCATAGATGAATATTATTTATGTGAATTTACCTTTACCCATTTTGTATTTTTCAGTCTCTGCGTGACACACGAGACCTGCTGGAAAAAGTTGGCTTGGCAGATACTCAGCAGTTTATTAGAAGAAAATCCACATCCTAGGCTTTGGTAGGTTTCTCATACTTACGTTTTGTAAAACTTTGTTGAAACTTGCAAATTACAAAGACAAGAAATTCATTTCTTTTTTTTAGGATTGTACATGATTTGTACATTTGTTAAACTAGTCTACCCATTGATGCCAGCCTGTAATTGTTTGAACATGAACAAAAATACATTCAAATTTGTTCATTCCTAGTTTTTAATTTTCCACAGGGTTGAGAGAAATGCTGGAATATTTTCTCGAGTTGACATTTTTAAATCTAATAAATGAAACTGTTTATGAAGATGAAATAACTTTCCTAGTGTTTTTGACAATGTCCACATCTACCCATGACATATTCTGTTCTAGTTCTAATGGTTTGTAGATATATGGAGGTCTGCTTTAGAAGCCTATCACGATTACACAATCAACCTGACTTCCGTTATAGTATGATATTGCTGTGGTCGTAAAGGTATACAGATCTACAAACACACAAACAAACATATAAACATATAAGGCTTGAACAGATTGAATAAGGCATAAATAAAAAGGGAAAGGAAAAAAGAAAGATGAACAAAGTTGAGGATCTTTCCTGTGAAATTGTGACCATTATGTTGTTAAATATTTTTTCTATTGCAAATGCTACCATCAAAATTGTTTCTTGATATCATAAATATTTATTTTTGTATTGATCATATTTTTCATTTTGTTTATCCGCATCAGGCGTTTGCTTGCGGAAGCAGCATTGGAGCAACTCAACTTGAAAATTGCAGAAACTGCTTTTGTCAAATGCAAAGACTACCAGGGTATTGAGTTTGTCAAACGTCTCGAAATTTGCAAGTAAATATTGCATGCTTTTATTTGCAACAGTTCAACCATATATGCATGGCCCATAATACAGAAAAAAAAAAGAGATTTAATTAGTTATCAGTGCGTGTCTTAGAAAGTAAGTAACGTTCCCTCAAGGCATTTACGGCTTATAGAGCTGGAGTTTATCCCGGTTTCAATAGCGAAAGAGGAACAGGTGGTGATACTCACCTCTCAGACAGGACGCTAGTCTGATGCAGGTTTTTACTCGCCCAAATAGTGCTTGTACCCATTTCCACCTGGGCCGCAGTGGGGAAAATGCGTGCAAAATGTCTTTCCTAAAGAACATTATGTCGGACTAGCTTCGCTAGGATTTGAACCCGGACCTCATGATCCCTAGTCTGACAGCCTAACCACTCGGCCACCGATGCCACACTGTGTCTTAGAAAGACATTGCTTTATTTATTTCCTTTAGTGATTCATTCATACTAAAACTATTGGTTGAATCGTGTTTAATGAGAACTTTTCCCCTGTGTGTTTCTTTTAGAATGAGACCATCAAGCAAGCTGAGGTTGCAGCGTATTTCCGCAAATTTGAGGACGCAGAGAAACTTTACTTGGATATGGACAGAAGGTGATTTTCAACTTTGATGCTTTTTGTTTCAACAGCATGACATATGAAATTATATCATCTTTAAGAGAGGTGAAAAACGACAATAAATGACACTCCAACAAAAAAGACAGTACAAACATGTGACATTTCGGGTATAACCCTTCGTCATACGTCAAGTTGAAATATCCTCTATGATGTTTTCTCAACAAAATTTCAGAAACTATAGAGGTATGGGGATAGGAAAAAGGTTTCTTTGGGGTTTTTTTAAAGAGCTAGTTTTTTATTTTGTCTCTTTGTTTGTCTGATGAAAGAAATCTACTGCTTCTAGAAATTAAAATGAATATTTTATTTTTTTACATCATCATGCGAATGTCATTTTTTACACTGTAAACCAAGAAGGACTCGATGTAATGATTTCTATCTTGTCTCTACAATTTCCAGGGATTTAGCAGTGAGCTTAAGAAAGAAGCTAGGGGATTGGTTCAAGGTCATTCACCTACTGAAAAATGGAGGTGGTGGTGATGATGTTCAGCTGGAAGAAGCCTGGAACGCTGTGGGTGACTACTATGCCGACAGACAAAAATGGCAGCAGGTATGTTGTGATTGCACTCATCCTCTGACAGGAGGCCTTTTATCATTGTAGTTTTACTTTTTTATAAGTTTTTTTCTCTACTCATAGGCATGATAAAAAATTAATGGATACATAAAAGAAGAAAGAAAAAATACCCTGAAATAAAACAAGACAAAACATTTTACATGGGGATAGATCTTGTCTTATGCAGGTATGTTTTGCAATAAAGTCAACACACTTAGAACTGAAATAAAGGTTTTCAAGTGAATATCGTGAACTAAAGCTTCTGCTCCTTTCCATTCATAAAATGATAGGCTCAGAGGCTAAACTTCTAACTGGTGCCATTGGGCAGAAAGAGTTGTTATGAACAACATAGCCCTAAGATTGTGTACATGTTTCATGCATGTATGTGTGTGTATGTATGTGTGTGTCAATGTACAGGGTTAAGAGGGGAAAACTAACTGAAACCCATAAAATAACAGACTTTATATTATAAATTTTTCCACACAACTTGATTTGTAAGATGATATTTTTCTTTACAGTAATATCTGCCTGTATTGATTTAATGCTTGTTATTTCTCGTTTTTTATTATTTAGGCTGTCACCTATTATGTCCAAGGAAGAAATCAGGAACGCCTGGCAGAATGCTACTACATGCTGGAAGATTATGTTGGCCTTCAGAAAATGGTCCATTCCCTCCCTGAAAACCACAAGCTTTTGCCGGTAAGAAAGAAAAAACTCTGAGGAAGGAAACTTGACTTGAAAATGCTTTTAAATTCGTAACTCTTGCTTTTTCTCTTGCTTTGTCTTTGTATTGAGAGTCATCTTCCCTTTACACTTACTAACTTTGGCCTGCTGCCTTCCAGGGCATGAGCCGTCTACAAGTGCCTTCTATTTTCCTCGATCCAGGGCTATCTTTTCCAGCTCCTGCCAGCCGCATCCCCATCTTCTTTATTTCTGTCTCCAGGTCCCTTCCCGTCACCATATCTTAGGTGGCCTTCCCTTTTCTTTTCCACTAAGAATTCTATGTCAGGGCCTGTCTAGTAATGTCTCTCTCAGGCTCTCTCAATGTGTAACCTATCCACTGCTTTCTTCTCTTTTGTATGTCCTGTCTTACCTTTTTAAATGATATTTCAGTTTGATGAAAACATTTGAGTGCTACGTTTTGAGTTGTTGATGATAAGGTAATTGTTTACTCTTTCTGTCGCTTTATTTATTTTGATTTATTTCCATCTTTATTTAGTTATGCATGCTATACTATTTGTTCCCTCATGCTTTTCCCCATCTTTTAGTGCAAAGTATGTAAATGTTACATCTCTGTACCATTTGTTGTTTCCAGGACATTGCGGCCATGTTTGCCAGTGTGGGCATGAGTGAGCAAGCTGTGGAGGCTTACACCAAGGTACCCACTCTCACTTTCATTTCTTTTTTTCTTTCTTTTTCTTTTTTTTTTTTTACTGACTACAAGACTCGGCACAAGTTTATCATCATCCAGTATTAACATAGTAAACAAACAAAACAGAAAGAAATTCTATATGTATCATTGCCATGGCTGTTCTGAGATTTTTTTCACACATAATGTTTTGGTAATGATGTACTTTACATTTAGTGGATAAAGTAAAAACAAACATGTTGTTTTGGCAATAATTGCTATATGTGTTATGCTGGTATATGTTAATGAACTCACAATGATCAGAATTTCCATATATCAGAACTTCCATGTCTACCTAAAGAAATATATACTGTTGATTGGGTAAACATTCCATTGATATCGAATACCCAACAAGCTTTCAAAAGAGGTAATGATATTGATCACAACAGCTCGATGCATTTCATTTAACACCATTTTTTTTGTGGTCAAAACTTCAGTGCAACCGTATCAAGGCAGCCATTGACTGTTGTGTCCACCTCAACCAGTGGAACACGGCAATAGACCTGGCCAAGTCACACAACGTGCGGGAGATTGACATGCTCCTGACCAAATATGCCCAGCATTTACTGGAAAAAAACAACTTGATTAACGCCATCGAGTTGTACCGCAAAGCCGGCCACTACATGGAAGCAGCCAAGCTCATGTTCAGGGTATGGAACACGGATTTGTCATTTCATACCATTTTCTCTCCTAACTGAGATAGGGTATGAAATATGGATTTGTCATTTCATACCATTTTCTCTCCTAACTGAGATAGGTATGGAACACGGATTTGTCATTTCATACCATTTTCTCTCCTAACTGAGATAGGGTATGAAACACGGATTTGTCATTTCATACCATTTTCTCTCTAACTGAGATAGGGTATGGAACACGGATTTGTCATTTCATACCATTTTCTCTCCTAACTGAGATAGGGTATGGAACACGGATTTGTCATTTCATACCATTTTCTCTCCTAACTGAGATAGGGTATGAAATATGGATTTTTCATTTCATACCATTTTCTCTCTTAACTGAGATAGGGTATGAAATATGGATTTGTCATTTCGTACTTTCTTTTCTCCTAGCTGAGATAGGGTATGAAATATGGATTTGTCATTTCATACCATTTTCTCTCCTAACTGAGATAGGGCATGAAATATGGATTTGTCATTTCGTACTTTCTTCTCTCCTAGCTGAGATAGAATATGAAAATGGATTTGTCATTTCATACCATTTTCTCTCCTAACTGAGATAGAATATGAAATATGGATTTGTCATTTCGTACTTTCTTCTCTCCTAACTGAGATAGGGTATGAAATATGGATTTGTCATTTCATACCATTTTCTCTCCTAACTGAGATAGAATATGAAATATGGATTTGCCATTTCGTACTTTCTTCTCTCCTAACTGAGATAGGGTATGAAATATGGATTTGTCATTTCATACCATTTTCTCTCCTAACTGAGATAGGTATGAATATGGATTTGTCATTTCGTACTTTCTTTCTCCTAACTGAGATAGGGTATGAAATATGGATTTGTCATTTCATACCATTTTCTCTCCTAACTGAGATAGGTATGAAATATGGATTTGTCATTTCGTACTTTCTTCTCTCCTAACTGAGATAGGGTATGAAATATGGATTTGTCATTTCATACCATTTTCTCTCCTAACTGAGATAGGGTATGAAATATGGATTTGTCATTTCATACTTTCTTCTCTCTCCCTAACTGAGATAGGGTATGAAATATGGATTTGTCATTTCATACCATTTCTCCTAACTGAGATAGGGTATGGAACATGGATTTATCATTTTCATACATTTTCTCTCATAACTGAGATAGGGTATGGAACACGGATTTGTCATTTCATACCATTTTCTCTCATAACTGAGATAGGTATGAAATATGGATTTGTCATTTCAACATTTTCCTCTCCTAACTGAGATAGGGTATGGAATATGGATTTGTCATTTTCATACCATTTTCTCCTCCTAACTGAGATAGGGTATGAAATATGGATTTTGTCATTTCATACCATTTTCTCTCTTAACTGAGATAGGGTATGAAATATGGATTTGTCATTTGTACCATTTTCTCCTAACTTAGGGAAATATGGATTTGTCATTTTATACCATTTTCTTCCTAACTGAGATAGAATATGAAATATGGATTTGTCATTTCTTACTTTCTTCTCTCCTAGCTGAGATAGGGGTATGAAATATGGATTTGTCATTTTATACCATTTTCTCTCCTAACTGAGATAGAATATGAAATATGGATTTGTCATTTCTTACTTTCTTCTCTCCTAACTGAGATAGGGTATGAAATATGAATTTGTCATTTCATACCATTTTCTCTCCTAACTGAGATAGGGTATGAAATATGGATTTTGTCATTTTTACTTTCTTCTCTCCAAGCTGAGATAGGTATGGAACATGGATTTGTCATTTCATACCATTTTCTCTCCTAACTGAGATAGAATATGAAATATGGATTTGTCATTTCACTTTCTTCTCTCCTAGCTGAGAAAGGGTATGGAACACAGATTTGTCATTTCATGCCACCATTTTCTCTCCTAACTGAGATAGAATATGAAATATGGATTTGTCATTTTGTACTTCCTTCTTTCCTAGCTGACATAGAGTATGAAACACAGATTTGTCATTTCATACCATTTTCTCTCCTAACTGAGAGGTATGAAACACAGACTTCCTTCTTTCCTTGACATAGAGTCGGATTTGTCATGTCATACTTTTTTTCTCCTAACTGAGAGGGTATGAAACAGATTTGTCATTTCATATTTTTTCTCTCCTAACTGAGATAGAGTATGAAACACAGATTTGTCATTTCATACTTTCTTCTGTCCTAACTGAGATAGAGTATGAAACACAGATTTGTCATTTCATACTTTCTACTCTCCTAACTGGGATAGGGTATGAAACACAGATTTGTCATTTCATACTTTCTTCTGTCCTAACTGGGATAGGTATGAAACACAGATTTGTCATTTCATACTTTCTTCTGTCCTAACTGGGATAGGGTATAAAACACAGATTTGTCATTTCATACTTTCTTCTGTCCTAACTGGGATAGGGTATAAAACACAGATTTGTCATTTCATACTTTCTTCTGTCCTAACTGGGATAGGGTATAAAACACAGATTTGTCATTTCATACTTTCTTCTGTCCTAACTGGGATAGGGTATAAAACACAGATTTGTCATTTCATACTTTCTACTCTCCTAACTGGGATAGGGGTATAAAACACAGATTTGTCATTTCATACTTTCTACTCTCCTAACTGGGATAGGGTATAAAACACAGATTTGTCATTTCATACTTTCTACTCTCCTAACTGGGATAAGGTATGAAACACAGATTTGTCATTTCATACTTTCTTCTCTCCTAACTGGGATAAGGTATGAAACACAGATTTGTCATTTCATACTTTCTTCTCCTAACTGGGATAGATTGGTATAAAACACAGATTTGTCATTTCATACTTTCTTCTGTCCTAACTGAGATAAGGTATGAAACACAGATTTGTCATTTCATACTTTCTTCTGTCCTAACTGAGATAAGGTATGAAACACAGATTTGTCATTTCATACTTTCTTCTGTCTTAACTGAGATAAGGTATGAAACACAGATTTGTCATTTCATACTTTCTTCTGTCTTAACTGAGATAGGGTATGAGAAACACAGATTTGTCATTTCATACTTTCTTCTGTCCTAACTGAGATAGAGCAACACCTTCTTTGATAGTTTGGTTTTGTAAAAAGGTTGAATAATGAAAAAGAGTGCAAATCCCAATACTCTGTAAAAGGCGATAAAGGTCCCTTGGCTGTTTACAGGGCAGTACGGGCAAAATTATAAATCCTACCAAAAACCCTGAGATCACCTTAGTTGTGGACGTGGGTAAACCAAATCAAATTCATTCTTTATTTTTCCTTTGACAAATACTTTATCTATTTTTTCAATGCTCAGATTGCTGATGAGCAAAGGAAGAGTGGTAAAAATCCACTGACGATTAAGAAGATGTATGTGCTAGGAGGGCTTCTGGTTGAACAATACCATGAGGCCATGAAGCTGACGACGAGGGCTAAGGGGAAAAACAAACAGGTGAGGCCATGAAGCTGACGACTAAGGAAAAACAAACAGGTGGGCTAAGGGGCTAAAAAACAAACAGGTGAGGACGAGGGCTAAGGGGAAAAACAAACAGGTGAGGACGAGCGCTAAGGGGAAAAACAAACAGGTGAGGACGAGGGCTAAGGGGAAAAACAAACAGGTGAGGACGAGGGCTAAGGGGGAAAACAAACAGGTGAGGACGAGGCTAAGGGGAAAAACAAACAGGTGAGGACATGAAGCTGACGATGAGGGCTAAGGGGAAAAACAAACAGGTGAGGCCATGAAGCTGAGGACGAGAGCTAAGGGGAAAAACAAACAGGTGAGGACATGAAGCTGACGACTTCCAGAGCTAAGGGAAAACAAACAGATGAGGCCATGAAGCTGACGACGAGAGCTAAGGGGAAAACAAACAGGTGAGGACATGAAGCTGACGCGAGGGCTAAGGGGAAAACAAACAGGTGAGGACGAGGGCTAAGGGAAAAACAAACAGGTGAGGACAGGAAGACATGTTATCCGCATTGGACGATTGATCTTATTTAATTTTATTACAAGCATGTTATAACTCGGTGATATCATCAAGTATGAATCTCAGATTGAGTCATTACTATATACATACTGTGGTTACGTTGGTAGGCGTGAGCGATACTTTTCCAACTTTTAAGTTATAAAACCTGTTGTGAATGACAGCTTAAGTGAATGGAAAATCTACTCAAAGACTGGGAAATAATCAAATTTTCTTTAATTACACGTCATTTGTGGTAGAAAAATTCCTCAACATGAAAACAAGTTTGGGATCATTTAGAACCTACGTGCAAAATCTGGTTACCCTTAGTGGCCTGGTAACAGAGCCTTTGATGTACAAAGAATCCACCAACTTAAAATGATATTACAGATTATTCATGCTTTCTTTTCTTAAGCTTATAGATTTAATGGTTTATTCAATTTTTGCTTTTGCTTTTTTACACAATACATGATATGACATGCCTTGCCGTAAGAAAACTTTTTCTTTGCTTGGACTTGAGTTGAAATTATAAAACTTAAACCGTTTTTTCTGTGAACATCTCAAATATCCCCTTAATCGTTTCTGTCAGATAGAAATTAACAAATACCCACAACCTGCAATAGCACTCCAAAACTGACACAATGGGACTACTGACACTATGGGACTACTGACACTATGGGACTATTGACACTATGGGACTACTGACACTATGGGACTACTGACACTATGGGACTACTGACATTATGGGATTACTGACACTATGGGATTACTGACACTATGGGACTATTGACACTATGGGATTACTGACACTATGGGATTACTGACACTATGGGACTACTGACACTATGGGACTACTGACACTATGGACTACTGACACTATGGGATTACTGACACTATGGGACTACTGACACTATGGGATTACTGACACTATGGGACTACTGACACTATGGGACTACTGACACTATGGGATTACTGACACTATGGGACTACTGACACTATGGGATTACTGACACTATGGGACTACTGACACTATGGGACTACTGACACTATGGGACTACTGACACTATGGGACTACTGACACTATGGGACTACTGACACTATGGGACTACTGACACTATGGGATTACTGACACTATGGGACTACTGACACTATGGGACTATTGACACTATGGGATTACTGACACTATGGGACTACTGACACTATGGGATTACTGACACTATGGGACTATTGACACTATGGGATTACTGACACTATGGGGACACTATGGGACTACTGACACTATGGGACTACTGACACTATGGGACTACTGACACTATGGGACTACTGACACTGACACTATGGGATTACTGACACTATGGGACTACTGACACTATGGGACTACTGACACTATGGGATTACTGACACTATGGGACTACTGACACTATGGGACTACTGACACTATGGGATTACTGACACTATAGGACTACTGACACTATGGGACTACTGACACTATGGGATTACTGACACTATGGGACTACTGACACTATGGGACTATAATCATCATCCACCGTATATCCCATGGGATGTTGCATCCCTGACAGCACCTCTGAATGTCTTCCTATCCTGTACCATTCTTCCGGCCTCTATTATTGTTTTTCCAAATGTTTCCTCTATATTTAATCTCCCATCTCCTGCATGGCTTTCTTCTGATTCTTTCTCACTTATTTTGCGCTCCAAAATCATCTTTACTGAAACTTCATGTCGTTGGCCTAAGATAGTCACAGTCATTATTAACTTATGATTGAAATTTTAAATACAGTTGGTTCCATAAAAGGCACACTTGATATGGAGGTAAACGTATATCGACGGTGAAAATCTCAAACCGTGTAAGTCCAATTTTTGGATGTTTTGAGAAAATCAAAGAAAATGATGCTGCGCATTTTAATCTATTTTCACACTTACGCGATTTGCAAGTGTCATAAACTAGACCCAAGAGTGATACACTGATTGCTTATATGGCTATTATGTGCGTTTCTATTGGGTCTTGTGCCACGGAATCCTAACTAGGACGAAGCATAGGGGCTTAAAAATGTTGAAAAAGGGAGAAAAAAAAGGTGTTATTAATTTTAGACTTACGGCTAGCGACTTTCACAGTTGATATTGATGCTATATCATTTGACAGCAAGCGGCATCAGCCCTGGCAGTTTTTTTTTTGGAGGAAGACGTTTCTTCGCTGTCTGACACAAAAGTCATCGACAATGCATGGCGTGGTGCAGAGGCTTATCACTTTTACATTCTGGCTCAGCGACAGATGCATGACGGTGAGAAACAATATGCTTTGGTGACTTTTTTGCAGAATATAGTAAATTATATCCTTCGTCAAGCAATCACTATCAACAACATCATTCTCACCACCATGAATAGGTATCACCATTATAATTATTGTCATCAATATCATCATCATTATTACTATGCTATATTGATATTAAAGTTTGGGTTGTTATGAATATTATGTTGCTATTTATGCTTTAAATTTGTTGTCACACAGAGTATATAACCATATGACAAATTGCCATGCATAAATAGTCAATAAGATGTGTTATTATTATTATTATTATTATTGTTACTAATGTTACTATTGATATTATTATCATTATTATTGTTATTATTATTATTATTATTATTATTATTATTATTATTATTATTATTATTATTATTATTATTATTATTATTATTATATTATTATTATAATTATTATTATTATAATTATTATTATTATTATTATTATTATTATTATTATTATTATTATTATTATTATTATTATTATCATTATTATTATTATTATTATTATTATTATTATTATTATTATTATTATTTATTATCATTATTATTACTATCAATAATAATGTTATTATAGGGCAATGTTTTGTTTAACTGCTTATTTTGCTTTGGTATTTTTCTGTATTTATATTGGGAATGAGGGGGAAAAAGGTATGAGGGGGGGGGGGGGGGGGGGGGGGGGTATGAATGGGAAAGAGATATTTCTTATGAGCTGATTTCTCAGTTACCTCTCCTGACCGTACATCCATTCACTTTCCTTTCTTTTCAGGCTATGTGGATGCCGCAATGAGAACAGCACTTCATTTGCGTGAATTTGATGACGTCATAGATGCGTCTAGCACCTATTCCCTCTTGGGTAAAACACTCGCTTGAGAATTTAGCATAACCTTGTTCAAACATTTCAGAGACAAGGAAAGCAGATTAAATTTCTGCTCTTTTTAATTGAAAAGACTTTAACATTCATAATCTGTTATTCATGAAAGTCTAAAAAAAAAGAAGAAAACCCTCAAAACCTATGTTCCTTCAGCCTGATTGTTATGCTCAGTCTTTGTCTCTAGTGCTCATACAGTACGGCCTGTATGCCCCTACCCCGTGTTTGATGAAAACACAGAATCCCCGAATTCACGACAAAGTCCCAACAAAGATCTTTCTTAGTATGCCTACGATATTGTCCAAACGCTTATTCCACATATTAATTTTCTGGTCCCAAAGAATTCTAGGAATTTGATCTGTACTGTAAAAATAGGTTACACATTCTCTATTTCTCTTTTGTTTTGCTTTTTTTTTTCAGCTCTGTGAAAGGCAACAGCCAATCGTGCCTTTAATGTTTGTTCAAAGGCATTTATTAAACTAGAATCTCTTGACACATTGACACCAGAGCAGCGGCAACAGTATGAAGAACTTGCAATGGAAATCTTTACAAAGTGAGTGGAAGGCTAAACATGAGAGGTTTGGCTTATATTGTCGTTTGCCGTTTACACTGATAAATGAGCCTGACTGTGACAAAAAGCTATTATTGATTTTTGAAATATCAACTTTAACTTGAATTTGATTTAGGCCTCTTAAAGTCTTATGCATTGCTACACAGTCTCAAGACCTGGTGCTGATCATTTAAAAAGTTCGTTTTGCCGATCAAAGAATGTTTGTATGCACCTGCTTCAATGATATGTTTAATTTCAGACACCTTCCATGAACACTAAGTTAAGAGAACATTAAGTTAAGCCCGTTCATAGAGCACTAAATTAAGCCTGTTCATAGAACGCTAAGTTAAGCTTATTCATAGAACACTAAGTTAAGCTTATTTATAGAACATTAAGTTAGGCATATTCATAGAATACTAAGTTAAGCTTATTTATAGAACTTTAAGTTAAGCCTGTTCATAGAACACTAAGTTAAACTTATTCATAGAATACCAAGTTAAGCATATTCATAGAACACTAAACTTATTTATAGAACATTAAGTCAAGCCTGTTCATAGAACACTAAGTTAAGCTTATTTATAGAACATTAAGTCAAGCCTGTTCATAGAACACAAAGTTAAGCATATTCATAGAACACTAAGTTAAGCTTATTTATAGAACATTAGTCAAGCCTGTTCATTGAGCACTAAGTTAAACTTATTCATAGAGCACTAAATTAAATCTTTTCATATTTCCAGGCACAGCCCCAAGGACATGAGAGCCAATAAAATTGATTGTCCGAATTGTGGATCCCAGATGCCAGATTGGTGAGCTTTGTTCATTGGCTAGAACTTATATGATGAAGATGAACCGAGGTCAAAAACTTTTGACAGGCTGGTTATGTTCGGTACAAATGGAAAATCAAAATTCAAATTTTAATTTGTCGCTCTTTTTATTTGTTTGGACAGTAGATTGTTTTTTCAAGGTTACTCAAACTTTTAAATATTCTATTTTAATGGAAAGTGAAATAAACTGTTAAGAAATAAAAAATCTCAGATGAAATCTTACTTTGTGAGGAAATCCTACTGAAGAATTTTACATTTTAGATTTTCATTTGTGTTGAGCATGACAGCAAGGAAAGAAAGATTGTCTTAAATATCTAGATATAACAAAGTATCAATACTTACAATGCTGTTTATTTAATGGCCTCAATTCTTCTTTTGAAACCCGATATCATCAGTTACCTCTTGAATCGCAGATAATTTGTGACATACTCGTACATTTGACGATTCATGACTATACTACAGGCTTGAAAAGAATTGTTATGTTCGCTCAGACACCAAGTTGGTCCTTATCTCAGCCGTCATTTACAAGGACTCACGCTGTGATTTGAGAGCAAATTAAGTTTAGATATTACACTGTAGTTGTTATTTGTATGTGTATCCTTTGTGAGCAGAATTTGATCTGAGTGGAAATGTATTCACAATATTTAATTCTGCTGTTCACGTGTTTACAGGGCAACTGTCTGTCCAAGCTGTGATACAAAATACCCGACGTGCATTGTGACTGGCCGTCCCATTTTGGAGTACCAGTTCTGGATGTGCAATCAATGTAAGCACAGAGCTCTCCAGAATGAAATTCAACATCGCAAAACGTGCCCACTGTGTCATACCCTTGTATAAATACAACAAGATGCATTTCTCTACTTTCTTTTTTTTTCACTTCTATGCCATGGTTATGCTCTATTTTTCAATGCATTACAGATGTATGAAAGAAATTGGTTTTTGTTTTTATTTTGTTTACAGTAAGGTAAAGTTGGAGAAAGAAAGCATAGCAGGAAGTGTGAAATTCATAAAATTATTGATCATTCCATTTCCATGTCGTTATAAAACATGTTTGGTTCATTATTCACATGATAGTTTTTTTATTTACTTGTGTAAGTTGAATAGTTGCAAACAATAGGAATTTGTCCTCTTTTGATATTGATACTATGATAGCAATAGCATCGTATAGCAATGTAGAGTTCATGCTTCTATATTTGAATATTTGTAAGAGAATGGATTGAAGTTCAATAATAGTTCAATCTTTTGCCCAATATTTTAAATGTCCATTCCGTCCATTTTTGCTATTCCTAGAGACGATTGAAGATTCTGACCTTTATTATTATTTGTTGTTTTTTTTAAATTATAAAACCTACTTAGTTTGGATTTGATCGAGTTAACAAAATAAGTTTTAGTTCTTCATTTTTAAATTTGAGAAATGTTAAATACAATTGATTTTTTGACAATTAAATATATTATTTCCCAACACCTGTTTTGATTCATCTTTCTGTTTAGTTTTCTATACTTTTATTGCATAGTGTTTGGGGG
Organism: Doris montereyensis; assembly: GCA_037039925.1. Classification (NCBI taxonomy): domain Eukaryota; kingdom Metazoa; phylum Mollusca; class Gastropoda; order Nudibranchia; family Dorididae; genus Doris; species Doris montereyensis. Next base: position 267,509 of record JAXRKP010000233.1, read on the forward strand.
AAGAACAAATCTTTGATTTGATTTCACCCACATCCACAACTAAGGTCATCTCGGGGTTTTTGTATTTTGCCTGGACTGCCCTGTGTACACAGTGTTGTGAGCACACAGGGACGTCTCTGATTAGGTGTCGATCCATCCACTGGACCAGTGATTTTGTGATCAACCATTGACTCGATAGTCCAGGACCTCTCAAGCAAAAGGTAGTGGGTTGAAGAACAGAAACTGTACCCCTTCGCTATTGCTAATTTGTTTTCTATAATTTTGGAATTTACTCATCTGGTTATTTCTAGATTAACCCACTGCTTCCCATCACGACCGAGCTTTTCAACGAAATACCAGTGTGTTGTAATCTGAAACTACAAACAAGTCCTGAATGTGAACAATCAGTCCTGAATGTTCCAATGAACTGAACAACTTCAAAGATAATATGGATGCATGTCATATATGAAATGAAAGAGAATTTATTCAAGCATGTAAAAGCACAAGAAATATCTTACTGACACCATGTTGTTATGTTGCATGAGTTACTTCCCTGTGCCTAGTAGTTTTAGGGTTAATGACCTAATTAGATCTAAGCCTTGAGAAACAATAGGTTACAGGTACATATTTGATTTGATTTCACCCACATCCACAACTAAGGTGATCTTGGACTTGTTTAGGTAGGAGTTTTAAATTTTACCCAAACTGCCTTGTTTTTGTAGTGTAAGCAGCCAATGGATCTTTAACATGCTTAGAGTGTTTGCACATGGGACCTTGTTATCATCCGTTTCCGATGTGACAAGGTGTCGATCCACATTCATGGAGCAGGGGGTAGGTTTTACCCGAAAAACTCAAGACAATTTTTCAACCTGTCGAGGCATGAACCCACGACCTTTTGGCTGAGAGGCCAAAACCTTACCTCTGGCAAAAACATCAAAAAGAAGCCACTGTATTTAAGAATATCAGGATGGCCATGACAAAAAAAGTTTATGCTTTGTGACTATTAATAATTGTTTATTCGCTGTCATGCGTTTCCATTATTTATTTGTAGTTTAATTCCCCCCAAATTGGGAGTAATTGTGTTTGTTCTTGATTGGCAAGGATTTTTTGTCCAAATAATGTGCAGCCGCCTTTGCTCCAGAATGGACAAGCGTTTTAAAGATTAAATAAAAGGTTTGGATTTGGAGATGAAAGTGGAGTGGAAAAAGTGTGGCAGTGGCACCTTCTTTTGAAGGTTTGGTTTTTAGATTTAAATCCCTGCCCAATTGAAATGATACTAACACTACTAACAGAGAGACTTTGTAATTGTAATTGTAATGTCCCACTCTCACAATGCCATCCGATAGACATCAGAAACACATAGAAATTAGAAACAGAAGAAAAAAAAAACTCTACAGAGTATCTTCGTAAAGGGGTCAGTGATTTTATTATGGTTTAAGAACATCGGTTGGCACAAACATTCAAATCAGTCTGTACAACAGGCAGTGAATGACATAAACCAACTAGAAATAGAAAGGCCATAGCAACTATAAACATAGTCTCCAGACAGCAACGTATGATATGCTTCTCGTCTCTCATTTTCTCAACAGTGTGATCCAAATGCTAAAATTCCATTTCCTCTTACACTAAGTTTCATTGTAGTAAATAACAATAGGATTGTTATTATTTTAGTTAAAAATTGTTTAAATTCTTATTCATGCATTCATGCCTTTGTTTCTCTTGATGTCAAGAAAGAAAACATTCACATTGAGTGTCCAAAGAATAGGCAATCATACAATTCAGTGTGCAAAGTATATTAACAAAAGTCAAGTCTGATAGTGTGATGTAAAGAATTGGTTGAAAATTGAATTTTATTTCTAAATAATACATGACATGTGATCATCACGGTCTCTAAATAAGACAATTATGCAAATACCATTCAGGCATAGATGAATACCATTCAGGCATAGATGAATGCCATTCAGGCATAGATGAATACCATTCAGGCATAGATAAATACCATTCAGGCATAGATAGATACCATTCAGGCATAGATGGGTGGCTCCCATGTATAAATTGGCTACAAAACAAAAGGACCTTTGCAAGATTTATCACTAGACACAGGGTGTTACAGATGCACATTTATGAATGACAAAAAGGTGAACCTTCAGACATCTCACATTATTTTGCAAGTACTTGTAACATAAAGGGCTTTCATTAGTAGTTGGTTCAAACTGTCAACATCCATTCTCTATGTTTACCACCGATCAAGGTTCACAAACAATTACTTCAATTCAAAAAACCAAAATTGTATAATCCTCATTGCCAAATGTCATCATGACCACATAAACTGATCATGTAATGAACACAACAAGGGACTGATATGCTAGTCATGAAAGGTACAATTTAGGTATGGAGACATTCGCAGATCTGTTCAACATAAAAGATGGGATAAAAAAAAAACATGGGCCTTGCATGGGCACAACTAATACAAGTAGGACTATCACAACTGAAGATTTATGAGAATTTAAAATGTTGCCTGAATTTCTCCCACTAAGCTCAAAATGCAAGTGTATGTAACTGCTGTGAAATATTGGTATTGCTGTGTTCACTTGGTTTTATGTGGAGCATTTCAATTGACATCCAATAAAATAATTTTGAAAAGCAACAGTTAAGTATATCACAAATCTGGTCATGAATCCATACCTCAAAATAAGTAAGGTCATGTCTCAAAACAGTTACTTTAACTTAAGCTAGAGGTGAACAAATCGCCAGCACCAATCTGAATGACAAGAAACTTTCCTTGCATGAATACAAATCTTCATTAGTTTTTCATCACTTGCTAGTACAGCTTTGACCAAGATTAAGTTGAACACAAATAATATCAAGCTTTCCAGAAACTTTTTCATAATAGATTTGCTTACACTTACACATATGGATCATTATATCAAAAAATGTCCCGGAAGATTTTTTTTGGACACTATAGAATTTACTCAATGCCGTTTACATGTGCGAGTTCACCAAAGACTAGATTAGAATAAACGCCAAAGCAAACAATATTCAGGGATTCTTTGAGAAATGAAAAATCACATATATACAAATATGAAGTGGAAAATGTTTTTAAAAAGCAATTAAATGTACTTTATAAATTAAAAGAAAAAGGTATACAGGGTTTTATACAGATGAACAGAATAACAAAATTTCAGTGTAAGCAACAGATCACAGAAGAAAAAATAACCAGGTGTCTATTATCTAAAAACATAGTTTAAATATATTATTGAAGCCTTAAAGTTCAAATAATATGTATGATCTATTTGGGGGAGGGGGAAGAAAGATTTGTAGTTGTATATTTCCTCTAGGAATATTTAAATTCACCCTTTCGTGTGTTGCAGGCGTGACATAATTTGATACGGTGAAACGACGAGGGAAAGAACACAAAATGACAGAAAAAGCAAGCCAATCTGAATCATCACAGAAAAGAAAACAACCTCCAAAAAAAGATGAGAAAACAATCAGAGGTGGGGGTCAACTACTATGTAAAACAAGACACTAGACACAAATGAGACAATTTGGGTTTTAGTCTTTCAACAAACAACAGAACAAGTACGGAACACACAATATCGTACCATTATGCCATGATCATGTGATTTCCATCTTTAACTCCCAAGTGCAAAACACAACTTTCTAAATCACATAAGTACAAGCATGATAAAAAAAAAGCTATGAAAATATTACAACCTTCATGGATCAAGCATGTATGACCATAACACTAAGCTTAACTTGTGTCTGAAAAGTTTGTCTTCCTTCTTCTTGATATCTTGGATATACTTAGCCCATTTAAGAAGTGTAGGTGCCTTTCAGCATTCAGACCAAACTTTATCACAAAATATATTATAAATTTAGATATGTAAGAAAATACAAGCAGAATACACAAACATGTATACAAATCTTGCATTTCCTGTTTACTTAAAATGAATATCCTCTACATATAATATATATTTGTTCTGCATACATCTATAAAAAAAATATCATTCTTTTATTACCGACAGTCGCACCAAAATTTCTACAAAGAAATGATTAAAGTTTCTCGTGGCAACCTTTTGGAGAAAGACGAACTAGCTGGCACGGAAAAGATACACTTGTCATTGTTGAACACAAGACATAAATTCTAACTACTTCATCATACCAACATAATAACAACGTATCCCCCCTCCCCCACCCCAACATACAACAACTGTAGAATCATAAAGGTGCAAACGGAGACATTCAAATTGGAAAGCACACTGTAAAATATCCCTGTCCACCTCAAACTCAAACACAAGTAGACTTCTATACACAAACTCATAGACTTCTACAAAAGCATTGAGCATTTACATCACCCTTTCTATTGCAAAGGTAGGAACCATTTTTGGTAAACCAACTTATCGTTCACTCAAGAGAAAAGTAAAAAAGAAAAAGGGGGAGTGGGTGGAAAACTGTTTGCTTCAAACTTGACAGATCAAGCATCATCAAATTATAAATAACCACCTTATGAACCAGAAAACAAAAGCTCAACATTTTTTCACAAAGTGTAACTCTCTCCCATGCATATCGCAACCAATTCACGCTCCATCTTTACAGTTCATCGTGCTTTGCTTCCAGGTGTTTCTTTACAAACGTATGAAAGTCCTCCAGGGATCTGGAACCTCTGTAGTCTTCTATTTTCTCACTATCGTAAAACAATTTCAAAGTTGGGTAACCCCTTATCTGAATGTGAAAGAAAAGAAAAAAGATATCACTTAAAAAGCACATGACATTAAAGTTATGTTCATTCATATTTCTTGTTTAAAAAAAAAAAAAAGGAACTTGGACAATATTTCAAGTTTACTGAGGTGTTTGTTATTGCAATACATAAAGGCACACAGAAAGATTGATAGACAGTCCATAGATAAATGGCATATCACCATTGTGACAACAAAAGAATTCCTTATCTGAAACTGATCACACTCTTCATTTCCTTATCCGAAACTGATAACACACACTATTCATTTCCTTACTTGAAACTGATCACACACACTCTTTATTTCCTTTCCTGAAACTGATCACACACACTCTTGTTTTCCTTACCTAAAACTGATCACACACACTCTTCCTTTCCTTACCTAAAACTGATCACACACACTCTTCCTTACCTGAAACTTCACACACTCTTTATCTACCTGAAACTGATCCTTTATTTCCTTACCTGAAACTGATCACACACACTCTTTATTTCCTTACCTGAAACTGATCACACACACTCTTCCTTTCCTTACCTGAAACTGATCACACACTCTCTTCATTTCCTTACCTGAAACTGATCACACACTCTTCATTTTTCCTTACCTAAAACTGATCACACACACTCTTCCTTCCTTACCTTTCACACACACTCTTGTTTTCCTTACCTGAAACTGATCACACACACTCTTACCTTTTCCTTTCCTTACCTGAAACTGATCACACACACTCTTCCTTTCCTTACCTGAAACTGATCACACACACACCTAAAACTGATCACACACACTCTTCCTTTCCTTACCTGAAACTTCTAAACTGATCACACACACTCTTCCTTTCCTTACCTGAAACTGATCACACACACTCTTCCTTTCCTTACCTGAAACTGATCACACACACTCTTCCTTTTCCTTACCTGAAACTGAAACTGATCACACACACTCTTCCTTTCCTTACCTGAAACTGATCACACACACTCTTCCTTTCCTTACCTGGAAACTGATCACACACACTCTTGTTTTCCTTACCTGAAACTGATTTCTTCTTACCTGGAACACACACACTTCCCTTTCCTTACCTGAAACTGATCACACACACTCTTCCTTTCCTTACCTGAAACTGATCACACACTCTTCCTTTCCTTACCTAAAACTGATCACACACACTCTTCCTTTCCTTACCTGAAACTGATCACACACACTCTTCCTTTCCTTACCTGAAACTGATCACACACACTCTTCCTTTCCTTACCTGAAACTGATCACACACACTCTTCCTTTCCTTACCTGAAACTGAACTGATCACACACACTCTTCCTTTTCCTTACCTGAAACTGATCACACACAACCTGAAACTGATCACACACACTCTTCCTTTCCTTACCTGAAACTGATCACACACACTCTTCCTTTCCTTACCTGAAACTGATCACACACACTCTTCCTTTCCTTACCTGAAACTGATCACACACACTCTTCCTTTCCTTACCTGAAACTGATCACACACACTCTTGTGTTGTGTGCAATCCACCTTGGCAATAGACACGTCATAATCTGTAACCTCTTTGGCCAAGTCATCCCAGATTGGTGCTAGACGTTTACAGTGTCCACACCTGAAAGGTAAAGGAGATTGTCCAGGTGAAGACACAGTGAAAACCTGATATAATAAAACTGATGTGACAAATACTTTGATAAGGTGTATAAAAGAAACCCAAACAAACCCAGGAACAATTTAACCCCCACAACACCCCAGACAGGATGTGCCCATTTACTCTACCCCTATGTCTGTCTGTTTGTCTCTCCTTTCCATCATTTCCTCCCAAACTTTATATACAACATCCCTGTTGTTGCCAGATCTCTTGTCAAAGGCCCCTTTTTTTAACACTCACAGATATTTGACTGTCGTCAAAGGAGAAAAAAAAAAAAACGGGGGCTGACGATGTCTCTGTTAGAAGATGGTTGCAACTGCATATTTTTATCTACGTTTCGAGTGAACCAATTCATCAAACTGAACCAATCTACTTTTCCTGCAAGATGATTGGCATCATGAAGGCACAAGTCCTAGGATAGGGACCATAATCCCTAGGATAGGGACCACAATCCCTAGGATAGGGACCACAAGCCCTAGGATAGGGACCACAATCCCTAGGATAGGAACCACAAGCCCTAGGATAGAGACCACAATCCCTAGGATAGGAGGGACCGCAATCCCTGGGATAGGGACCACAATCCCTAGGATAGGGACCACAAACCCTAGGATAGGGACCACAAGCCCAATATGGACCACAAGTGGAAAAAGGGAAAAAAATATGGTGTATTTTCACCAATATCTATGAACTGCCATGAAAATAATATCACCACTGGGTCCACAGTATACAATACCAAAACCCAAGAAAGACAAACCTCGGAGAAAGTGGGAAGAAGATGTGATGATTTTGATTTGATTTGATTTACCCACATCCACAACTAAGGTGATCTTGAGGATTTTGAATTTTGCCCGGACTGCCCTGTAAACAGCCAAAGGATCTTTAACGTGCAGTGTTGTGATCTGCACGCGGGACCTCCTTTTTATCTAGAGTCTCAGATGGGACTAGGTGTCGATCCACCTACCTGGACCTGGGGGGCGGTGGGTGGGGATTTTGCTACAAAAATCGAGAAATTTATTCAACCGTCGGCGGGGTTTGAACCCTTTGGTTGAGAGGCTGACACCTTGCATCTGGAATAACGAGTCCCCCAGGTGTGAATAAAGAATTAAAACAAAGAAGTGTGGCATTTCATCGCTATTACATGTCCAATACTACTCCTTCTATTACTAATACTGTAATTATCATTGAGACCCATGAACCAAAATACTGGGTCTAAATCCTGGGATTTTCTCAGGCACCAGGAACTCCTGATATCTTATAGCCCTTTTTTTTATGTTCGCTTCAACTCATGTCAAGCTAAATGGCCAAAACTGCAACTACTGCTGTCACTCACCATGGGGCAAAAAACTTGACAAACACCAATCTTGTTGACAAAAACCCTTCAAAAATTTTTTTCTGTCAGCTCCTTCACCACGCCCTAGAAAAAAACATTTAAGAAGACACATATATATATATATAATTATTCATTTAATTTTTCACTCATTTAAATGAAACTTTTTACAAAAACTGAGATTAAAATATAAAAACCAAACTTATAAAGGAAGCAACGAATTTGAAACACTTTAAAAGACATTGGAATGCGGATAACTCATGGATGGATTGGCATGGATTTAAAAATATTTACATTCAAAGCTCTACAAGCAGCATTGCCTTTCAAAGTTTAGCCAGGATTCTAGTGAGTTTCATTATATTAGCTACCGTGACTGTTGTACTTTGCAAATCTGTTAATTTCATGTTAGGGTTATACACTGCGAGGGCAACATTTCAACCATTTGATCTTCACAGACAATCTTAGTTTTAGTGACTTCATTTTATTTCAAAGCCCTTTATGAATCAACTTGTGCTGCAAGCCATACCTTTTCAAACAATATCCATGAAATTGTGAATTCAGAGAGAAATGAGTTTGGTGGAAAGAAATTTAAAAAATAAAAAGGCAGGGGGGAGGGGCAGGCAGGCTTGGAATAGGACATGAATGAATTAAACTGACAAGCAATACATATGGGCAACTAGTCACTGTCTCATCTACAAACTTATCCTTTCTTTCTTTCTTCTTTCTTTATCAGTTCCCATTCTACCTTTTCGGTGCATGGGTTCAGATCCCGAGATGATCTTTCTCCTGGATGCCCTGTCCTGGCATTTTCTGTTTCCTTCAATAAAAAGTTAAATTTCTATTCTTCAATGCCTCTTTTAAATATTTTCCCACTTTCTCCGAGATCTGCCTTTTGGTCTTTTACCTTAAGCTTTAGCACTACATACTGATTTAGCTATTGTATTGTCATTCATTCTGTTTACATGTCCAAACCATCTCAATTGATTTATTTCTATCTTAGTTTTTATGCCATCTGCTTTGGTTTGATCTCTTATTGTTGTGTTTCTGATTTTGTCTCTTTTAGTTTTCCCTACTACTCTTCTTAGATAGTTCATATCAGCTGCCTGTACTCTACTGTATTCTCTACTAAGGTCCAAGTTTCACTGCCATAGAGGAGAGTAGGACAATAAACTGTGTTGTATACTTTGATTTTTGTTGACAATTCTTGTTTACCTACAAATGCCTTTCCTAAATGGTCATATATTGCACTTGCCTTTTGGATGCTCTGACTGATTTCTTCTCTTAATTTTCCTTCAGAGTTAATCATTACTCCTAGGTAATTGTAGCTGTGAACTTGTTCTAAATTCTCCCTGGCCAATTTAAGATTTTGTATTTTAGCTTCCCTAGTTACTAGCATTGTTTTGGTTTTCTTTGCATTTACTCTCATTCGCATAATGTTGATATTCAACTGAAGGTCACTTTCTGATTTTCCAAACAGAACTAAATCATTGGCAAATGAAAGCATTGATACATTTACTGGTTTGAGCTTCCACATACCTACATTCATTTTATTCATTTTTGAGGATGCCTTTGCGACTGAATCCATAAATGTGATAAACAAAAGAGGACTTAGGATACAACCCTGTCTTACCCCTATATCTACATCAAATTCTGCAGATGTGTTTCCAGTTACTCTCACTGCACAGGTTGGTTTATTGTAAAAAAAATTTAATGGCTTCTATTAAATTTTACTCTACATTGTCTTCATTTAAGGAATGCCACAGTTCCTCTACCCCTCACAGTGTCAAACGTCTTTCCTAGATCTATAAAACACAGGTGCAAGTCTCTCAAGGAATTTTTCTATTTTGTCTAATTGTAAATATGTGGTCTTGTACATTTCTTCCTGGTCTAAATCCACTCTGATGCTCTTCAATCTGATCCTCTACTCTTTGCCTTAGTCTCATTTCCAGTATCCTGGCATACACTTTTCCTGGTACGCTAAGTAGTGATATCCCTCTATAGTTTGAGCATTCCATAGTTGATCCTTTCTTATGTATTGGTACTACCGTTTCCTTTTTCCAGTCGTCTGGCACCTGTTTGGACTTCCATGCTTGTTGGCATATTGCATGTAGTAGTTTGTCTGCCTCTTTCCCTTGGTTTTTAACCATTTCTGGATAAACTCGATCTGCTCCTGGGGCTTTTCCTAATTTCACTTTTATTATAGCCATTTGGATTTTTTCCATTGATAATATCTACATCTTTAGCTGTCTCCTCTGGGTTACTTGTTACTCTTACTAATTGATCTTTACTCCTTGTTTCATATGTTCTGGACGGATTATGTAATTGTTGAAAATACTTTCTCCACGCTTCCATGATTTGGCTGTCTTCTTTCATTATTTCTCCTTTGGCATTCTTAATTTGTCATATTGGGCACGCTTTGGTCTTTCTCATGCTCTTCATTGCCCCCAGGAACAGCGTTTGATTTTCTTGATAGCTTTTTTTGTCCAAACTCTTCCCATTGTTCCTGTTTTGCTTTCCTAACTTCCTCTTTGGCAATAGTTCTTTTATTCACGTAATCTATCCTATCGTCTGGTCTCTTTGTTTCCAAGTATTTCTTCCAGGCATCCTTCTTTTCTTTGATTTCAGTTTTGACTTTCTCATTCCACGCGCTGTTCTTTTCACATTTCCTTTAATTTGTTTCCTACCACAGACCTCTTCAGTACAACTGAGGAGTGTTTCTTTATACAATTGCCACTTTTCTTCTACTGTGCTATCATTCAAATCTATCTGCCTTGCACTGATAAATCTTTTTATCCTAGATTGGTATATCTCTTTTATTATTGGTTTATTTAGTTCCTCTATTTTGAGTTTAGTAGCTTTCTCCTCTTTCCTTTTCTGTTTGTTTTCTTCAGTCAGTAATCTCATTTTGGTAATCCCTAGGTGATGATCACTAAATATTTCTGCTCCTCTGTTTACTCTTGCATCCAATGCACTGTAAAAAAAGGAGCTGTTAACTAATATGTAGTCTATGATTGACTTTTCACACCTGTCTTCATTTACTCTTGTATATGTGTGCATATCTTTATGAGGAAAAAAGGTGTTGGCTATTTTCATGTTATTCTTTAGGCAAAAATCTATGAATCTCTCTCCATTTGGAGAAGTTGTTGTCTCTCCTCCTTTACCTATTACTCCTCCTGATGTTTCTATATTGTTGGCTACTCTAGCATTTAAATCTCCTAAAACCATTAGTTCCTGTTTGTGTTCCGTTTTTGAAGGCATTTTTTCTTCTTTAGTAGCGCCTTTATTTGGTCCATAAGCTATTCATTTAATTTCTCTTCCTTTCGGTTTAATATTTACCTCTAATAGCCGTGAGCTTATAAATTTCCAGCTTTCTAGTAGCTTTTCATGCCTTTTATGCACTAGGAGACCTACTCCTGTTCTAGCACTTTGGTCCTATATTTTCTATTCCTTGTCCTTTTTTCTTTGTTTCTGTAATAGCCAAAAATGTCTACTTTGAATTTTTCCATGTCTTCAGCTAATTCTAACTCCTTTCCATTAATTCCCCTAACGTTCCATGCTCCAAAAATCATAGTCCGTGCTCATTTTCATTTTTCGTCGTTGAAAGGTCAAGCTGGTTATATTATATTTATTTCTCTGCATCAGATAGGTTTCGAATAAGCAGGGGATTAGCCAACTGTACCCTAGGTAGATGGTGGGGCTGCCAACTTGAGGTTCCCTACCAGGCCTTATTTTCTGTCAGAGTTAACTCCCTTAGCCTTAGGTCATTCAAGACCAGCCTGCAACGCAGCAGGTTATTATTTTCTGTCAGGGTTAACTCCCTTAGCCTTTGGTCACTCAAGACTGACCTGCAAGGCAGCAGGTTGTTTTCTGTCAGGGTTAACTCCCTTAGCCTTTGGTCAGCCAAGACCAACCTGCAAGGCAGCAGGAAACTCATGGAGGGAGGGATCATCTACTCCCTGTACAGGTGCTTATCTGTCAACTGCCCGGTAAAAATTTATCCAATTTTCAGTTTTCATCACTACACACCAATTTTGGTGGGATACGAACCTTGATCTCTTCATCATCTTCTTCTACATCAGATTCAGCTGGATGTTCTTCTTCGTGCTCCTCTTTTGGCAGCTCCCCAGCCTTCATAATTTCATCAGAAACAAATTTCTTTAGGGCCTCGTGAGTCCTTGGTCCCTGGTACTGATTTACCTGGCGAAGAAGATGGGGACAAACAACTCATCATTCTCAGTAATCTTAAGACACAAAGTCAATAACCACATACTTTATGTAATTATCACACACTGCAATCAACTAAAAAAAAAAAAAAGGCAAATTGTTGTACAGTGATGTCGGCCTAAGTACCCATTCTGAGAACCCGGTCCACGTAAGAACTTGTTATTTCCATGCAACAGAATTTCTCTTATATAAAACTCCCCCTTAAGACCCCGCTATTACAACCCGGTCCGCCTTAGAACAGTCTGATCGTAAGCTGAGAATCATCAGAGATAAAAATTCACTCAATTTAGTGCTAATAATCGCCAATAATGTGTGATATGTTGCAAGTGAATCATACAGGGATGGGGACAAGCTCCGAAGAAAAACCCCTGAACTTTATCACCCCCTTTAAAATTTCAAAATAATATTACGCAAGAGCAATACATTTAAATACATGTACAAGAATTATAAAGAGAAAAAACCCAATGTTATCAGACATGCCCACTTTTTAGAATAAAAATTCAAGAGAGATATGTATGATCATAGTTCTGTAGTAGTACATTGCTGGACTGGCACGACAGGGTTTTGGAGTTCCGAGTCCTGTATGGTAACTACCTATATATCTATGGATTTATTTTTCAAAAGTATATCAAGCCATCATTATAGTCTTGCAGACTATTCATCCTGATTCTATAAAAGATGAGTGAAAATTTCACAGGTGCCATGTGCATGTTGTGCAAGTTACAGATCCCAGAGCAGTTATTAAAAAGGTGTGCCACCTCCCTCTTCCTGAGAGGCTATAGCCAAATAGTTACTCAAACACACACATGAAAAAAAAACAAGAAAAAAAACCCAACCCAAGAACAGATGAAAACCAGTGAATCATCTCTTCATTTCGTTTAACTTCATTTCTTTACATCCAAATCCACCTTTTCTCACCAAACACTCTTCATCCTCTTTTATCGCAGTCACTAATTTCCATCATATTTTTCATGTTTTCTTATTCACTTTCTCCCAAAACATTTTACTACAATACAATATTCCCTAATGTTCTCTTCAAGTATGGCCCCCATCCCAGCCCCCTCTATCTATCTATCTCAACGATGGCTACCTATAATGCAATACTAATAGATGCAGACCTGCAACTCTTGGAATGAAAAATCCTAATCCAAGCTAAAAAAAATTGGTTTTAAAAAAAACGTCAACACGTGAGAGTTATCTCCCTTTACGGGCGTGATTGGTAAAGGGCGTGGGTGTCAGTTGGACTTGTTTGTTTGTTTTTGTTTTTATTGAATTTTACCCCCTCTAACATATACATGCATTGATCTCAGATGAGAGAAAACCACAAGATTAAAGATATACTAAAAGAGGAAAAGGAAAGAAGAACCTATCAGCAACTCCCGCTACCCACCCACGTTGGAATTGAGTCTCGCATATGAAAAGAAAAGCTCAAATCAAAGTGGCTTCACTTCATTAGTTCAAGTCAAGCCCGAAACTTTCTACCACGCGTATGTGACGAGCCCTAAAGTAATAACATGTGACCTTGAAAAAACACATCAATACTCATGTAGTATTGTAGCCAACACATAGTATTGTATGTAGCGCAACATTAACACAATACAACAGGTGCCTGTCTTGATCATGCTGTATAGTAATCTTGTATTGTAGACCCTATGTGAGCGTGTGTATTTATGTATGTATGTATGTGTGTGTGTGTGAGAGAGAGAGAGAGAGAGAGAGAGAGAGAGAGAGAGAGAGAGAGAGAGAGAGAGAGAGAGAGAGAGAGAGAGAGAGAGAGAGAGAGAGAGAGAGAGAGAGAGAGAGAGAGATTGCGTCTTTCTCATAAGCAAGCAACGAAGCAGAAGTGTCCGGCCTGTATGGGCTTTGACCAACCAACTTGAAAAAGGCAAAACCAATCTAAAACAGTAAATGAGGTATACTTCTAGAAAAACAACAACAAAAAAGCGCACGATTAAATTTGAAATCTTGAATCCTAAAGGCCTGAAGATGTAGGCCTACTACTTCTACTCCCAATACCACTACTACTAGATCTACTACTACTACTACATGTACTAGATCTAGACTTACTAGTACTAAATAATACTACTTACTAGTACTACTATTTTTACTCTCTCTTTCCTTCCTTTTCCCCTATGTGTGTGTGTGTCTCTCTCTCTCTCTCTCTCTCTCTCTCTCTCTCTCTCTCTCTCTCTCTCTCTCTCTCTCTCTCTCTCTCTCTCTCTCTCTCTCTCTATCTCTTATTGAACTGCGATAAATGATATGATAAATGATACCGTAACGATTCTGTCTCTCTCTGTGTTTGGGACACCTGTCCTAATTCCTAATTAGACTTAGATCTTACGTTTTCTCGGACGGTTGGTGCTTGCGTGTGTATAAAAAGAGACACAAAACACGGAGGTGCTCCCATGTGCCAAAAATCCCGAAAAACCGGGAAAATCCGAAAAATTCCCATCCTTGATCATAGAAAGCGTTCCAAGATGTGGAGGGAAGGCAATGACGCGACTCCCTTTGCAAGACCAAAGACAGGTAACAGGCAGGGTAAGGACACAGCCCTCTTAATGTTGTGAGTTTTCTCAGATTGTCTTGCTTTTTTTTATTATCAACTTTCCTCTTTTTTGATTGTCTGAAAAATTTATGAGCAACCACATAGTGTTTTCAACATGTACGAAAGTGATTGTACAAATCGCTACACTGTTTTGTCATAGCCATAAACTTTCATTCATTTGCTCAGCTGGCTGGAGGCTTGACCTCTCTACCTACAAAGACTACATATTTTTCAAAACACCAGTCTAAGCACAGCTTCTGACCATCACAATGCCCTACATATTGTCTACACAGTCAAATCTCTTGATAACAAACAGAAACTGCTTATTTACTGGGAGCTGGTCATCATTTTAAAGTCAAAGGGAATAGTCAATACAAAATGTATGAATAGTGCTGCAAAAATACAAGGCATGCCATATAAGAACCCCTGTTTTTTTCTTAGACGGACACCACAATACAAGTTGTCTGTTGGTAATGATATAGGACATCTGAGGGGTGGAGGGGGGGGGGCATTAAGAATAACTGAGGGACAATATTATGATAAAATAAGAATAAATTGGAGGAAAGAAAAGTGTTTTCAGACAAAGAGAACAAAAAGACAAAATTAAGTCAAACTAGAAGATAGCATACAAAAATACTTTGTGCATCAAAAGTGTTGCCATAGTAAATACAGTAATCGAAAAAAATGATTCTTTACTCAGAATGAATTTGTAATAAAAACATGTTTTTAAGTTACGCTTCATCGTGATGATCAAAATTGATGTCATGCAATCTCTAAGATATTGAAAGCAACTTATGCATTATATAATAATGATAATAATAATAATAATAATAACCTATCATGTCAACTTAATAAAGTGGCCCAGAACAGGATCTCTTGGCACCGGTGACTCAGTGGTTAGCTTTCTGGATGAGATCATGAGGTTCGAGGTTTGAATCCTAGGAATTAAGTAATAGGTCCAACGTTGTTTCCTTAGGAAAGACGCATTTTCCCCAATGCCACCAGGTGCAAATGAGTACTAGGATCAGCTCAGGAATAAAAATCTGCAACAGAATAGTGTCCTGTCCAGGTGATTATTATCACTATAATATAAGGCCTTGTTCGTATTCTCAGCTAGATCAGAACGTGGCTGAAATCCTTTTCCAGAGAGAGACGGAGAGAAAGAAAGAGAGAGAGAGAGAGAGAGAGAGAGAGAGAGAGAGAGAGAGAAAGGGGGGGGGGGGGAATGGGGAAAGAAATGGAGGGTTGGGGGGAGGGAGGGAGAGAAGGAAGGAGAGAGAGAAATTACCCTACTTGCTTGCATACCAATCTAAATACTTACCCGCTCTCCTTCACTAAACCAAAGTAATGTTGGGTATCCTCTTATTCCAAATTCCTTGCATACAGTACTTGACATGGTGCAGTCAATCTGAAAGATGGAAAAACAATTCATCAGATAGTTATGAGTGGGGCAACATATTGAAATGATACATCCAACATGCCCAACAAAAATTAAACCACCCCCCCCCCCAACCACGGAAAAAGATAAAATGTAAAATCAATCATATCTCTTCTTCAATTGCAATCTCATTCTTACAATTCCATGTCTTTTCGGAAAACATGTTTATTTTATTTTATCCTTTAGCAATCTGAATTTAGAATGTCACTTTCTTGTAGTTGAATTGGCAAACTGAAGTTTTTTTTTGTTATGTAACTTTTACCAGTTGGCATGTGAGTTACCAGTGCATGATTTTGCCCCAGCTAAACAGATAATGCAATCTCTCTTTGAGACACGTCACACACACAAACTACGCAAAGATGACAATCATGTCCGTTTAGCTAAATGCCAATTTAACACTAACCAATATAAGACACAAGGCAAAAAAAATTAGAAACTATCATTAGGTGGCATGAAAAACATGTTCAATTTTCATTCACTGATAAATGTTTAAAAGTGAGGGTAGATCTATTTAAAGTAAAAGCATTCTAAAGATAAAGATGGATTTATAGGCCATATCTCTGCACAAGTGCAGGCTCACTGACTGTACATCATTTATCCTAGTGTCATCATGATTACCAGCTTACAACATTATAGTTCAGCTACAACACTTGATACCATTCCACTCCCCCTTCACCACCCCTCCCCCCGACCATCCTTACCATGCCATTTGATGAGTAATATTGTTTGTCTGAATTTCATGCCAAAAGTTGACATTTATTTGTGACTTGACCAGACAGCAATAAACATTTTACGTGATCTATTACAGATGAGACATATCAAAAAGGAAGTTTTAAAATTCAGGACTAAACACGAGATCAAGAACAATACTGTGGTGCTAGTAAGTTCAAACCTTTCTAACTGAAACAATCTTCATGAAACTCAATTGAAATGTAAAACCTTTCTAACTGAAACAATCTTCATGAAACTCAATTGAAATGTAAAACCTTTCTAACTGAAACAATCTTCATGAAACTCAATTGAAATGTAAAACCTTTCTAACTAAAACAATCTTCATGAAACTCAATTGAAATGTAAAACCTTTCTAACTGAAACAATCTTCATGAAACTCAATTGAAATGTAAAACCTTTCTAACTAAAACAATCTTCATGAAACTCAATTGAAATGTAAAACCTTTCTAACTGAAACAATCTTCATGAAACTCAATTGAAATGTAAAACCTTTCTAACTGAAACAATCTTCATGAAACTCAATTGAAATGTAAAACCTAAAATTGTATTTTTATTTCTAGGCACTCCAGGAATAAGATTTAAAAAAAAAACAAATCAATAATTTCAAACACTTACTTTGGCAATGGACGCTTTATCCGAATGTCTAAAAGAATCGGCTAGATCGTCCCAGATAGGTTCCAGCTTCTTACAGTGGCCACACCAAGGGGCATAGAACTTGATGAAAAAAAAAGCCAGTTGAAACAGTCTCCTTGAAATTATTATCTGTCAAAATGACCAGGCCGCCTTTGACATCGGGAACTGGGGGCTTTGCTTCATTACCTTCGACATGTTCTGCATCATCATGCTGAAAGGATACAAATCAATTTGAAACATTTCAGTTCCTTTTTTGTTTGTTTAATGAAGAATAGGCTGTATCCCTGCACAAGTGCAGGCTCACCGACTGTACATCATTTATCCCCCAGCAGGCCATTTCATTCAAAGTCCTCAACTTCCGGAGGAGGATACAGTACAGAAGCCTGTTAGGCTTTTTGTACTATCACTCTGACAAAGTCTTTCTCTACCTATAGCTGGGTACTCATTCACAACTGAGTCAAGTTAGGAAAGTAGAGTGAAGTACCTTTCCTAAGTACCTGTGCCAGCCGTGGGGCTTGAACCAGTGTCGTCGTCATTACCAGCTCACAGCTCTACGGTTTAGCTACAACGCCTCATCTTAATCCTTAAAAGTGTGTTCAATGATCCCCGCCCTCTGTTTGACGGCAGTAAACTTTTAAACATCAACCATGAATAAAAAAAAACCTTCACTTTTTGTTTTTCTTTCTTCATTTTCTTTCAAGATTATAAAGTTTAAAATACACAAACATATATAAAGATAGTCTTAATTAGAACATGGTACAACAAATAATAACACAAAGCGGTTGCAAATTTTTCATTTAATAATAACGATGAAATAATAATAATACATAGCATTTATATAACACATGTCCACGGTGGTGCTCTGTGTGCCCTACCATTGAAATGGGCAAACAATACGTCTACACCTACACATAATGTGGTCTATACGAGAAGTTTGATAAAGTTGGAAAGACCGGAAATATATTCTTTAAGAGGTTATGGCATTTCTTTCTAGTTCCACTTCTTAGCTTTTCTTACAAACCACCTCCAAGTCTGAATTCCTGTCTTTTTGTGAAAAAATTGTCTTTGAAGGCAACAACCGTCACCAGTTTCGCGACAAATTATCATATTTTGCCTTATTTTGAGACCCTCACAAAGCCCTAACCCCTCCAATGAAATAGGATTGTCCTATTTATTTACACAGCTCTTCAGACGCACTATGCTATTCGTGTTGAGACCACATGGTCAGCGACAATAGTATTATTTCGCTATAGTACAATAATATTGTATTGAGAACTGCTAGCCAAAGCCCACAGTTCCATATATGGGCAAAGAGTACGCTCAAATGCCACAAACATCAGGGAAAACAGTCACCAAGTCTCTCCTCTCACTGGCAGTCTTATATGTACATATTTTGTCATGAAATTTCAAATGGCGATAGCCGTTTACTGTACAAACAAACTTTCAAAACATTTTCCAAAAAATGTATACTTTTTGCAAAAATATAACAATTCAAGATGGCGGTCATTTCCATGACAACAAAGTAAATAACACCATATAAGTTCATGTTTCAATACACTGATTACATATATGCATAATTTTACCCAAAAAAAATAGTTTCAGAACCCGCATATATCCCCTTAACAAGCAATGATCTCAAAAGCGGATTAAGAGGTGAGCAGACTGACAAGACGTAGTGCATTATTTATTAGCGAGATAAAAGACAAAGGTTACAGGTAATAGGAAAGAAGTAGAGTCAAATGCAGTATCTACCACTGCCTGCAAAATATATAAACATACAGCAGTGAGATGAAATGAGAAAACTAGTCCCAACTACAAGGGTGAAATGGAAAAATGATTTTTTGATTTTAGCACAAGTGACACCAAAAGTGATTTTGTAAACGTAACAATTGGCACAGAGCTTTAGGACCTATTTTTTATTGCATATTAAATTACAGATGACAGCAAGGGAATCAAAATTGTCCGAGATTTAGATTTAACTAAGGATTGACTCAAATTTCTTTTGTTGCATGAAACCAAAGAAATCGAGTCTGGAATTTTCAGAAACTAAAATTTCAGTAAATTATCGGAAAATTCCACCCAAAAGCCCCACCAAACCAAAGAAATAGGAGAACACTAAATTTAAAAACACAAAAATTAAACAATCAAGTGATTATACCACAGAACCAATAAATTACTTCATTATAATTTACCCTGTCTACCATAAGCACTGATCTCAGAGTGAATTAAGCGATAATAGAAAGAGTGGAAGGAAAGAAGTGGCAGCACCCGCCAGCTGCCCATCCAATAAATTACATTATGTAAATTACAACGTACCATGTTTGTTTGATTCATTGAAATTTACCTTGTTCATATGCGGTGATCTCAGGGTAAATTAAGAGGAAACAGCAAGATGAAAGAAGGAAAGAAAGGAACGCAGTAGAACCTACCAGCAGCGACCGCCAACCGCCTGCTCACAGCATGCATTACATTACAAACAACAGCTAACATTGAATACAACTGTGAGTAATTTTATCACAGAAAGAAATAATAAAAATTCAACATGAGACTCATTGACTTCAGAATACGTCTCAAGACGCAAGCCACAAAAAAAATAAAACAAAAACAAGCATTGTATTGAAATCTGGCTGCCCCCTGGTATGCATTGGCATGCTCAAGTAATGCTTGGATTTGGATATACTGTTGTAATAAAAAAAATATATGCCTCTTTGCTCTAATTATACTAACCTACCATGAGACAAAACATGACTTTGAGAGACACACCAAACGTTGTAATCAAAAAGTACTTTAAAATATGCATAAAAGACCACATTACATGTTAATCAAGGTTAAAGAAAACTCTGACAGAGACCATACGTGATTTTAATGGAGGGAACTAAAGCAAGTGAGGGCAATATGCTATTTTTAAAAGTGTTCATGATTTAAAATATAGCAAAAATGAAACAGTGAATAACTAAGACAGCGTCCCTAAAAGCAAGGGTAACACCAGCTGTGGCAGTCCCAGACAGCCATATACACTCCCACTCCTGTGTTGTACCACACAGGCCACAGAGTGACAGCTTGAGAACATTTAAATCCAAATTGATTTTCACAAACAGGAAAAATCAATCCCTGTGCTCAGGAGTTGTAATAAATATTGATTTCCAATGGGTTGAGGACTAAAACTAGCTTGTACTGGGAAAACTTACATTTTAATATAAAGGGTCTATATGGGAACTTTAATAACTTCATTGAAAAGTTTGCTCTACGTATCAATGAACATATGAGCAGATAAAATCTTAAGTCCCCTAGGATTTGGTTCACTCTATATATGTGTGTATGTGTATACATACATGAAAAATCTTCTGGCGAACTAACAAAGCAAAAGAAGATGGCTAATTCAGTGCCATGAAAAACAGAAACAAATTTCTTACATGACAGCTGAGAATACATAGAGAACTTTAAAATAAAACGCAGAATAATCAACCCATTATGAATGCAGCTGATAAGAGATCAAATAAAGAGAACACTTTTACAATCTGTTGTTTTTCAAAGTTCCTGTTGACTTTAACTTACTTGTGGATCAACAGCATTTAGATGACCTTCCACATAGTTCCGAAGAGAATCCAAATCTCGTTTACCGGCGTAGCGTTTTACCGTGGTTGGGGTAAGGAAGAGCTTTAGAGTTGGAAAGCCAATAATTTCTTGATCTGCACAAAGCTCTGTGTGGATTGTACAGTCCACCTGTGTGAGAAAAAAAAAGCATAACAATTGAGAACTGAAATGAAGGAGACAATGTGAATTGATGCTTACTTATGTGTAGTTTAAAGAGACAATGTGAATTGATTTACTTATGTGTAGTTTAAAGAGACAATGTGAATTGATGCTTACTTATGTGTAGTTTAAAGAGACAATGTGAATTGATGCTTACTTATGTGTAGTTTAAAGAGACAATCTGAATTGATGCTTACTTATGTGTAATTTAAAGAAACAATCTGAATTGATAATTGATGCTTACTTATGTGTAGGTTAAAACCTCCAGTGGTGGCCTACCTTCCTTTCAAATGTCCACTCTTTTGTAAATAATCATGAACTTAATTCGAATTGCTAGCCTTTAAATTTATAACAACTAATTTGCTGTAAATTACGGATGTTTACTTTTATTAATTGTGGCATCAGAGGTCAAGTGGTTAGACTAACAGACATGGGATCAGATCGAACGACCTCCGGGGTTCGAATCCTACCAAAGCTATGTCCAATGTGTTCCTTTGAAAAGACATTTAAACGCCTTTTCCCCACTCAACCCAGGTGCCATTGGGTAGATATAACTACTAACTTGAGAGTAAAAACCTGTGCCAGACTAGCATCATGTAAAAGAGGTGATTATTGTCAACTGTTTCGCTTCATGTTATAAAGACTCCTAGGAGAAGCTCTGGTAAAGATACTTTACTTTACTTTTACTCTTATTAATTAAGTTAAAGACAGACAGATGGTAAGACAAGGGGCCACATGCGTAAAGAAGTATGTCCTTACCATCAAAAACCATTATGAAATATTAAAATTTAAATATACGTTATTTAATTCCTTTTAATTATATTATTGTACATCAATAAATATAATGCATTTAAATCTGTCATACCATACTAAGAGATATTTTCTGGAAGAGGAAAATTGTTCCTATGTTTTTATATACTACCTGAAGGAATTATTCCCTGTTTACATGGTATGGGTTTCCTATTTTGTTGGATCTCATTCCTATCATAATGATCATTAAATAAGAAAATCTTGTAAACATTAAACATTTGACTGAAAAAAACAACAACATGCCACAAGGAAAGAAAATGGAAATTAATGTTCCACACAATTGTTTTATATATAAAATAACATAGTGTTTGGTGCAAGCAGACAACATGATTCATTGTATTTTGCCTTACCTTTCCTATGATAATTGGAGTGCTTCCTTCCTTGTTGTATAATTTTGCTAATTCATCCCAGGTGGGTGCCAAGTTTTTGCAATGACCACACCTAGGGAAAAGAATTGTAATGATAAGTTAAAGGAACTGTTCAAATTTCTTCTTGTCATTGAACTCACAATCAAGTTTGATGAAAGACAGACAGTTGTTTTTAAAGGCTGTTTAGTTTTTTGTCTGCTTTTTTTTATGTTAAAGATAAATATAGTGAGAAAAATGAGAAGTAAACGATAATAATGTCATTTATACATTTACTTAATAAATGCAAACCGTGCAGTTATTTGAGTTATACAGCATGGAATTATCCAGAGACTAATGTAATAATAGTACTTAATAATAATACTACTAATAATAAGTGGGTTAATAATAGAATACAATAAAAAACCATCTGATCTTCAAATATTACAAAATCACATTTCCATTAAAATAGAACCTTTTAAGACACAGTAATCAAACCTTTAGGGATTGTAGTAGATTTTAACTAAAGGTAAATCTGTTGTTATATCTCTTTGATATACCCGACTATGGAAATCTTTTCAAAAAAGAAAAAAAAAAATATATATATACATATTTTGAAGGGGTGAGATAAAAGTTGGGGCTTGGTTTGTTTTTGTTTTGCAGGGAGAGAGGGGTTTGCAGCAGTCTTTCATAACTGAATGCAACATAACAGATCAATGTCACATGGTCTGCTGTTTGGTCTTTTACCTTGAGTTTTAGCACTGTATACTGATTTAACTACATTCTATTGTCATTCATTATGTTTATATATGCCTAAACCATCTCAGTTCATTTATTTCTATCTTAGTTTTTATGCCATCTGCTTTGGTTTGATCTCTTATTGTTGTGTTTCTGATTTTGTCTCTTTTAGTTTTCCTACTACTCTTCTTTGATATTTCATTTCAGCTGCCTGTACTCTACTGTATTCCCTACTACTGTCTAAGGTCCAGGTTTTACTGCCATAGAGGTTTTGATTTTTGATTTACCCATTATATCCACAACTATGGTGATCTCAAGCGTTTTTGGTAGGATTGTTTTTAAATCTTGCCCAGACGGCCCTGTAAACAGCTGAGGGATCTTTAACGTGCACAGAGTGTTGTGATCTACACATGGGATCTCCTTTTAATCATTCGTCTCCGATGGGACTAGGTGTCGAAACACCTACCTGGACCAGGGGGATAGATTTTGCTAGAAAAAACTCGAGAAATATTTTCAACCGTAGATGGGGCTCGAACCCACAACCTTTTGGTTGAGAGGCTAAAACCTTGCCTCTGGACTATCAAGACCTCCTGTCATAGAGGAGAGTAGGACAATAAACTGTGTTGTACACTACTGCCATATTTTGGTTTTTGTTGACAATTCTTGTTTACCTATAAATACCTTTCTAAATATATTGCACTTGCCTTTTTGGATTCTCTGGCTAATTTTCTCTTACTTTTCCATCTGAGTTAATCATTATTTTTAGGTAATTGTAGCTTTGAACTTGTCCTAAATTCTTCCTTCCCAATTTAAGATTTTTTGTTTTAGTCTCTCTAGTTACTAGCATTGTTTTGGTTTTCTTTGCATTTACTCTTATTCCTCTTTTAAGTTCACTATTCACCATGTTGAGATATTCGACCAAAGGTCCCTTTCTGATTTTCCAAATAGAATGAATCATCAGCAAACGAAAGCATTAAGTTACATTTACTATTCTTTCCTTCATTTGTGAGGATGCCTTTGAGACTGAATCCATAAATGTGATGAACAAAAGAGGACTTAGGATACAACCCTGTCTTACTCCCATATATATGTACAACAAATTATTCACATATAATATACATTTCCAGAGCTAATCTCACTGCACATGTTGGTTTATTGTAAAAATATTTAATGGCTTCTATGAAATTTTGCTCTACACTGTGTTCTGTTAAAAGCAATGCCATAGTTCATCCCTCCTCACAGTGTCAAACATCTTTTCTAAGTCAATAAAACACAGGTGCAAGTCAATGTTTCTCTCAAGGAATTTTTCTATTATTTGTCTAATTGTAAATATGTGGTCTCGTACACTTCTTCCTGGTCTAAATTCACTCAGATGGTGTTCTTCAATCTGATCCTCTACTCTTTTCATTTCCAGAATCCTGGCATGCTAAGTAGTGATATCCTCTATAGTTGATCCTTTCTTGTGTATTGGTACTACCGTTCCCTTCTTCCAGCCATCTGGCACATGTTTTGACTTCCATGCTTGTTGACATTATATTGCATGTCGTAGTTTGTCTGCCTCTCTTCCTTAATTTTTAATCATTTCTAGATTAATTTGATCTGCTCCTGGGCCCTTTCTTAATTTCAGTTTTCTTAAATAGCTGTGTGGAGTTCTTCCATTCAGATATCTACATCTTCAACTGTCTCATCTCGATTATTTGTTACCCTTACTAATTGATCTGTGCTCCTTGTTTTATATGTTCTGGAGGGATCATGTAATTGTTGAAAACACTTTCTCTCCTTTGCCATTTTTAATTTGTTGTATTGGGCATACTTTGGTCTTTCTCATGCTCTTAATTGCTCCTCAGATAGTTTTTGGTTTCCTTGATAGCTTACTTCAAGTCTTTGTCCAAATTTTCCCATTGTTCCTGTTTTGCTTTCCTAACTTCCTCTTTGGTGACAGTTCTTTTACTCACATGATCTATCCCTATCCTCTGGTCTCTTTGTTTGCAAGTATTTCTTCCAGGCATCCTTCTTTTCTTTAATTTTAGCATTGACATTATCATTCCACCATGCTGTTCTTTTCCTATCTCCTTAATTTGTTTCCTACCACAGACCTCTTCAGTTCACTGAGGAGCGTTTCTTATACATTTGTCACTTTTCTTCTACTGTGCTATCATTCAGATCCATCTGCATTTCACTCACTGATTTAATCTTTTTTTATCCTGGATTGGTATATTTCTGTTTTACTATTGGCTGATTTAGTTCTTCTATTTTGAATTTAGTAGCTTTCTTCTCTTTCCTTTTCTGTTTGTTTTCTTCAGTCTGTAATCTCATTTTGGCAAGCACTAGGTGATGATCACTAAATATTTCAGCTCCTCTGTTTACTCTTGCATCCACTGTACTGTAAAAAAGGGAGCTGTTAACTATTTTTATATAGTCTATGATTAACTTTTCACATCTGTGTTCATTTATTCTTGTTATATTTGTGGATATCTTTATGAGGAAAAATGTGTTAGCTATTTTCATTCGGAGAAATTGTTGTCTCTCCTTTACCTATTACTCCTCTTGATGTTTCTACATTGTTGCCTACTCTAGCGTTTAAATCTCCTAAAACCATTAGTTCCTGTTTGGGTTTGACATTCTCTTCAGCTATTTGTAAGTCCTTCTCCAAGATATCTTTTTCTTCTTTGGTGTTATCTTCGTTTGGTCCTAGGCTATGAACAATTTAATTTCTCCTCCTTTTGGTTTAAAATTTACCTCTTATAGCTGTGGGCTTATAAATTTCCATCTTTCTAGTAGCTTTTCTTGCCTTTTATGCATTTTAAGATTAAAGAGTGATTTGGTCCTACATTTTCTATTCCTTGTCCTTTTTTCTTTGTTTCTGTAATGGCAAAATGTCTACTTCTTTCTAACTCTTTTCCATTTATTGCCCTAATATTCCATGTTTCAAAAATCACTCTCTCTCTCTCTCTCTCTCTCTCTCTAGATCTAGATTTCCAGAGGATTAGTCTAGATTTAGATTAGATCTAGATTCTAGATCTAAGCTATATCTATAATATAGACTTCTTTCTCTAGGCCTAGGTCTAGAACTTAACTGACGGGCAGGGATCTAGATCTAGATCTAAGTCTAAGTAAACTATCTCTCTCTTCTCTCTCTCTCTCTCTCTCTCTCTCTCTATCTATATATATATATATATATATCTATATATATATATATATATATAGATTATATTCTAAGTCTAAGTAATCTAGATCTCATAAATTCTAGATCTTCAGATAATCTAAATTCTAGATCTAGATATGAAGATGTAGATCTAGAGCATTTTAACAAAATTCTCACACAATCACATCATTAGTCACATAAAGAAAGTAAACAAAGGTAGACATTTAAAAATTGTAAACAAATGATACGAAAGAAAACATGGAAAATCCTATGTTCCATTATTAGCATTTTTTTTCAACATTATTCAAAATTATCCCCTTAACATTTGACAAATCTCCTAATAAACTTCATCATCCTCATAACCAAAACCAACTTGGTTTTTTATTTTGAGGCTGTAGGGTGTCTAGTTTGGCTGGTTTGGCATCATATAGGGTCACTTTACTGAAATATATATAGATTATCCCCTTAACATTTGACAAATCTCCTAATAAACTTCATCATCCTCATAACCAAAACCAACTTGGTTTTTTTTTTAGGCTGTAGGGTGTCTAGTTTGGCATCATATAGGGTCACTTTACTGAAATATATATATATAGAGATAAGCTAGATATAGGCCCATGCCATACTCTACTTACCAAGGTGCATAAAACATAATAAAATTTTTGTTGATGTCTAAGGCTTCTGCAGAACGATTTGGAGTCATGACTCACAACATGTAGATCTAAACCATGATCGTTGTTGTCACAAACAACTACCAAAGCTTGCAATAATAGTGTTACAATGGTTATAAATGAAAACCATGACGAGGTACTGTATTCCGCCATTTTGACGCCGTGTCGACACTACGCTTGGCACTACACAATTCACCGAAAGAATCGATCAATTTGACTTTTCCGTTTATTTTCGGCTATTCGATTTTGCCGTACACTCACGATAGTTTTAATTCTTTTACTTTCCGTACAGTTTTGTTTTAGATGAATGGTATATATCTAAATATTATTGTACCGTACGTTCTCTGTTATGGAATTCATTATACGGGTCTATTTCTAAGTAGATTCCCAATACATATATACTGATCTCATCAAGTTGATTGGATTTAAAACTTAGGAAGTTGGTACCGATAATACAAAGTAGCTTGTCGGTCAGAAAACCTTTGAGAGCACAGATCTATCATGTACACTGTGAAATACAAGTTAAAAACTCTAAAATGATATTTGTCAAGTTTTCAATTCTCCAATCAATTCATTAACTTCAGAAATGGTAACACCACAAGGAACTTCCTTATGTCTGGAACACATTTGACTACCCAAGTCTGTGACGTTAGTGCTAACAAAACCGGCAGAGGTCTTCATTGTTTCTTATAATATTGTGTTAGTGCAAGGGGGCGTTTTCTCAGGATGGTTTTCTTCACGTGGACTTCGGCGAATGGTCAGAATGTTGGGGTGTAAAGTGCTAGGTTGGTTGACAGACGTGGCATGGTAAAAGTACCGAGGGCTAATACATACATTGCAAACTCTGTTGCCCGTCAAATTATCAGATTGTAGAAGGGGGCGTAGATAAGGTTCTTTATGGAGTGCGACCAAGGCATTACAAGGGTGACATGTTACCACTTCATAATTGAGTCAATGCACTGATGCTCTTTTCTTTTTTCTTTTTTTTAATTGAAACTATACTCCCCCGGAATCATGTTAATTGTCATGAAAATATATGTCTTATTAGGGACCCTTCGTGCGAAACTTAATACTGATATGTGTTATGATCATGAAGATTCCATTGAATGATGTTGATTGCCGGAAGGCTATTCTCAGAGGTTATGTGCAACTGGAAAATCTTTTCGTGTAGAAATTAGATACATTGGTCACGAGTATTTGAGGAGATGCACGAAAATATAAAGAGAAAATCCGCATTGCCTGATTGTCTATGTATGTGCGTGTGTGTGTGTGTGTGTGTGTGTGTGTGTGTGAGGGAGGGGGATGGGGGGGGGGTTCCTCAAGACATTAGTTCATGCACCTGTTTTGTAAGGAGCGTTCAGTATTGCTGCTAACGCTGATATTCTTTCGTTGTAGATCCCTGTCATGTTATACATGTATGAGCTATTTTTAGCAGGCACTAACTGTTCTATAGGTCTATTTTTATCATTCCGAAATCATACCGGTTCCCTTTTCCATTGCGTCTGACCAAGGCCGTCTATATAGACGGCCTTGGTCTGACACATTCTTATTGCTACAGTAAGGCCTCTGCTATTAAATTGATCACAAGAATGAATTGCATTCAATGGTAATAGCAAGTGTGCGGCTCTAGCTATTGTGAAAATAATTAGCCTAGTGCAGGCTTTACCGGGGACTCTGTAGTACAGAGGCAAGGTGTCGGCCTATCAACTCAAAAGTAATGGTAGTTTGTTTTTTCCGAGTCAAATGGTGTGGTTGATGATAGTTACAATAACGTCAAACATGAAAACACAAATCGTACAAGAAAAAAAGTATCAGGTAACGTTTTGTATGAATGTTTTCTCCCCCCCCCCCCCACGGCCCCTTTATGTCATTTTTTAAATTATTATTTCAGCAAGAAATATTCATTTCTTTTAATCTGAAACATTATAATAGTTTTGGTAGGCACGTTCACTGAGGTTAATCCCAAATCCAATGCTTTGAAATGCCTTGGGGTGGGGGGGGGGAGGGGTGAAGGGAGAAAGAAGGGGGTGTCTGAGGGGAACCATTTTGACTTATGAAAAAGGAGCTTATTTTCCTGTGTGAACGAGAAGACTCCACTTACAATTACAAGGATATTGCTACGGAATTCAGCCAAAAGTCCTCGAATCGAGAGTCAATAGTCCAATCCATTGAATGATGTGAACACTTTAAACATGAATTTCATGATCTGTACAATGCCCACTGTGTGTTTTCGTTGATTCTCCCTTTGACAAGAGACTTCTGGAAGACCTTGTAGAAAGTATCAGTGGTGTGTCGACACATGAGATGGACACTTTGCACAGCTACGACTGGTGTATTAACGTGTTGGACGGGCACCTTGTTGTAGAACTGCCACTTATTAGCACATTGGGACATTTTGTAGAATTGTAGAATTATCAATTGGCTAACAATGGTGTATTGGCACATTGGGTCACTTTTTAGAATTACCAATGGTGTGCTGGCATATTTTGTAGAGCTACCAATCGGCTAATAATTGTGTATTAACACATTGGGACACTTTTTAAAATTACCAATAGTAGATTGGCACATTGGGACACTTTTTAAAATTACCAATAGTAGATTGGCACATTGGGATACTTTTTAAAATTACCAATAGTAGATTGGCACATTGGGACACTTTTTAAAATTACCAATGGTAGATTAGCACATCGGGACACTTTTTAAACTTGACAATGGTAGATTAACACATTGGGACATTTTTTTAAATTGCCAATGGTAGATTAACACATTGGGACATTTTTAAAAATTACCAATGGTAGATTGGCACATTGGGACACTTTTTTAAATTACCAATGGTAGATTGGGACACTTTTTTAGAATTGCCAAAGGTAGATTGGGATACATTTTTAGAATTACCAATGGTAGATTGAAACACTTTTTTAGAATTACCAAAGGTAGATTGGGATACTTTTTTAGAATTACCAATGGTAGATTGGGATACTTTTTTAGAATTACTAGTGGTAGATTGGGATACTTTTTTAGAATTACCAATGGTGTATTGGCACGTTGGAACATTTTGTAGAGTTACCAACGGGCTAACAATGGTTTATTGGCACATTTGGACATTTGTAGAAACACCAATGATGTATGGACACACTGGAACATGTTTTAGCATTACCAATGGTGTATTGGCACATTGGAATATTTTGTCAATGGTAGATTAGCATATTGGAACATTTTGTAGTATATGTACTACCAATGATGCATTGGTACATTGGGACACTTAATGGTAGATTTAGCACATTGGAACACCTTATAGAACCACCAGTGGAACATGTAGAACTATAAATTGGCACATGATTGGAACATGAACATGTAGAACTATAAATTGGTATGTGGCACATGATACCAATGGTGTATTGACACATTGGAACATGTAGAACTATAAATTGGGTATGTGGGCACATGATACCAATGGTGTATTGGCACATTGGAACATGTAGAACTATAAATTGGGTATGTGGCACATGATACCAATGGTGTATTGACACATTGGAACATGTAGAACTATAAATTGGGTATCAATGGTGTATTGACACATTGGAACATGTAGAACTATAAATTGGGTATGTGGCACATGATACCAATGGTGTATTGACACATTGGAACATGTAGAACTATAAATTGGGTATGTGGCACATGATACCAATGGTGTATTGGCACATTGGAACATGTAGAACTATAAATTGGGTATGTGGCACATGATACCAATGGTGTATTGGCACATTGGAACATGTAGAACTATAAATTGGGTATTTGTCTCATGATACCAATGGTGTATTGACACATTGAACATGTAAAACTATAAATTGGGTATTTGTCTCATGATACCAATGGTGTTATGGCACATTGGAACATGTAGAACTATAAATTGGGTATTTGTCTCATGATACCAATGGTGTATTGGTGCATTGGAACATGTAGAACTATAAATTGGGTATGTGGCACATGATACCAATGGTGTATTGACGCATTGTTTATTTATTATGTTTCGTTGCTTCACAGATTCGAGTACACATTAATTCAAATAATGCTATGTTGTTTCGATTCATTCTATTGAAAAAAATGAGACAATTAATTGTTTAGAAGTTGAAAAATAAGTTAATGATCCTGAATTTGGTGATGATGAGGTCCGAAGTATTAAATCTTTTTTTTAATCGTGGTATATTTTTGTTGTTGTGGGCTTAGGGGGAAGGGCGGGGGGGGGGCAGGGGGAATTGTAGTTTCTGTTGCTGATTTTTTAACGTTGTTTTCCCACTTTTTACCAAAGGATGGAATTGTTTTAAATGTAAGGAAACAAAGAAAAAAACAGCAGTAAGAACACAAACAACAGCAACAGCGACTACCGGTACAATAATAACTTTATTAACAGCAAATGATAAAGAAATTAAAAGCATAGGAAGTATACTTCATTCCAAAAAGATATTGCGTCAATGAAATTAAAGAGAAATGTCTACTTATTATTAAGGAATTGAGACATGAATATGTTTTTTATCACAATGCTTGGATCATAATCATAATAATAATATAGCCCTACTATTATCATGTATTATGATATTATGAATTTGTAAGTCATAAGCACAATAAGTTGATCAACTAAAGGAGTATGAAGAACTCGGCCTGTCCGATATTCCAATGATTGACCAGTAACGCATTGAGAGCAAAAAAATGGAAACTTGTTTATATTTTTACCAATCTACCAACGACCGGTAAGATGTATCAGAAGTAAGGAGATGGAGAGAGAGAGAGAGAGAGAGAGAGAGAGAGAGAGAGAGAGAGAGAGAGAGAGAGAGAGAGAGAGAGAGAGAGAGAGAGAGAGAGAGAGAGAGAGGGAGGGGAGAGAGAGAGAGCGAGAGAGAGAGAGAGAGAGACAGACAGACAGACAGAGAGAGAGAGAGAGAGAGAGAGACAGACAGACAGACAGACAGACAGACAGACAGAGAGAGAGAGAGAGAGAGAGAGAGAGAGAGAGAGAGAGAGAGAGAGGGGGGAATAATTGTTGGGGAAAGTGATGAGGGAGGAGGCGGTGAGGAACAGGAAACAGGGAATGAAAAAAATGGAGAGAGAATGGCGATAGGGTAAGGCCAAGAGGCTCATAGAAAGAGAACATTAAAGATCAAAGGAGAAGTGTTTATGGTTTGTTTCGGCCGTCTCCTTTAGTACTATTGTTAGAATCAGTTTGCTTAGCAAAAGGGGTGTGGTTTTAACGTAATGGACAATGTAATTACGAAATCGTGACATTCTACGATGAGCCACTGCGCTTCTCATGGTAGGAAGAATGATTCTAAGGCTAATATTTTCTCATAACATTTGAAGCGTTGTTGTGAAGTCGTAGTATTGTTAGTTTTATACTCACGACGACAATGGCTCAAAACAATTGGCTAGTACAGGTGTTTTGTCATGATGTTGTATCCTTTTTAAAGATATTTCACTCAGTTTTCCTCAAATGACTCAAGTGTGAATGAGCACCCAGTTATAGGTAGATAAAGATTTTGTCATAGTATTAATACGAAGCGCCTTACATTTTGTTGTAAATAATACAAAGGAGCAACAGTGGAGTGAAGTCAAAGGCAATATAAGACAATAAGTGATAACTCCACTAATAAAGACAGAACTAACACGTGACGTTTCGGGTATAACCCTTCGTCAGACAACAAACGAAAAATATCTAAAATCTAGATCTAAGTTCTACCTCCGGCATCACACAATGTGGTGTCAGAAGAAAAGAAAACAACTATAGATCTAGATATATTAGCAATTTTAAAAAAAAGTATAACTAACGTAAACAACAAAGAGATGTGGCAATGTGAAATATCTAAATAGCTGTGAATAATACGAAGGAGCCACAGTGGAGTGAAGTCAAAGGCAAAATATGACATTAAGTGACAACTCCACTAATAATGTTGTTGTACTGTATGGTCTCCCGGGGAGTTGAGAAGGACTTTGAATGAAATGGCTTGCTGGGGGATAAAAAGATGTACAGTCATAGAACCTACTTTTTGTGTAGGGATACTGACTTAAAAAACCCATCTTTATTTTCAATGTACAAGGTCAGAGAATTAGCAAGACTATAGGAGGCGCTGGTAGCTCAGTTGGTAGAGCGTCGGGTTACTAACCAAGTGGCCCGACTTCGATTTCTTCTGGCCCACCTGTCGACACAGCAGTGAAATGCGTTCAGAATCGGTAAAAGTGAAAGCAAGGGTGGTGTGGAAAGCAATTGCACCACATCATACCGTATGCCTAAACAAGCAAAAATCAGTATTCTACTCCTGATTACATTATATTCAACTCTGAGTATGGGACTTGCTTTACACTTAGATTTATATCTATATCTTCTTCTTTTTGTTCAATTCAAAGTTGGCCATTACCGAATGCAAACTTTTTTGTCTGATGCCTCTTTGAGCAAGTGTCATCAGTGGTCTAGTGGGCAGGCTGTCGGATTTGAGATAATAAGGTCTAAGGTTCAAATCCAGGCAATTCTATGACCAACGTTGTGTTCCTTGTTAAAAAAAAATACTTCACACGCATTTCCCACTCGCTCCAGGTGGAAATGGATACAATCTAGGAAATAAAAACTTGAGACAGACTAGTGTCCTGTCCAGAATTCGATGTTTAAGCACACTCTGTCTTCCACTTCACGCTATGAAATCGGCATATGAGTCCCAGCTCTAAAAGACATGATTAACTTGAAGGAAATTTTATTTAGATGTGCAATACACTTGGCGGCGGACTTTGTAATCATGGTGAAGGAACTGAAAAAGTCTCTTTGATGGAAACAGTAATTGAAGAACAAATCATAAGATCATTTAATTGTTGATTTATTCCTTTCTTGATTCTTCTCCTCTCTACCCCACCCCTCTCTTTCTTTCTTATCTCTGGGTTTTATCTTTTATCACCCTGTGTGATGTCTGTATAAATGTGAATACATTTCTCGTTTTTTTTTTCTGTTGAAGAGTCCTACCCGGAAACGTCACGTGTCTGTTCTGTCTTTCCTGGTGGAGTTGACACATATTGTCGTCTATTTACTTCTTCATTTTGAGTCGCAGTTGGGGAGGGAAGGGGAGGGGATGAAATGTCTTTTTTTCTTTCGGTGTTCTTGCCTCGGTTATAACCACAGATTTTTAAAAACTCCTTTTAAATCCAGGTAGCCTACTGCTTGAAATCAGGTTGGAAATATCAACAACACCAAAAGAGAAAAAGAAGAAAAAAAAAAGGAAAAGAAAATGAAAACATGGAATAAATGGAAAGAGGAATGTAATGTTAGGCTAAAACTAAAAAGTTCCAAATGGGAAAAGCGTGGAAAACTTAAAAAGTTCCAGCTGTCGAAAGTAGTGTTGGAAAGCGTGTCTAAAAGTTCCAGCTGTCGAATGGTGTGTAAGAAAGCGTGTCTAAAAAGTTCCAGCTGTCGAATGGTGTGTAGTGTTGGAAAGCGTGTCTAAAAAGTTCCAGCTGTCGAATGGTGTGTAGTGCTAGAAAGCGTGTCTAAAAAAAAGTTCCAGCTGTCGAATGGTGTGTAGTGTTGGAAAGCGTGTCGAATGGTGTGTAGTGTTAAAAGCGTGTCTAAACTGGAAAGTTCCAGCTGTCGAATGGTGTGTAGTGTTGGAAAGCGTGTCTAAAACTTAAAAAGTTCCAGCTGTCGAATGGTGTGTAGTGTTGGAAAGCGTGTGTCTAAAGTTCCAGTTCCTGTCGAATGGTGTATAGTGCTAGAAAGCGTGTCTAAAAAAGTTCCAGCTGTCGAATGGTGTAGTGTTGGAAAGCGTGTCTAAAACTAAAAAAGTTCCAGCTGTCGAATGGTGTGTAGTGTTGGAAAGCGTGTCTAAAAAAGTTCCAGCTGTCGAATGGTGTGTAGTGCTAGAAAGCGTGTCTAAAACTAAAAAGTTCCAGCTGTCGAATGGTGTGTAGTGTTAAAAGCGTGTTAAAAAAGTTCCAGCTGTCGAATGGTGTGTAGTGTTAAAAAGCGTGTCTAAAAAGTTCCAGCTGTCGAATGGTGTGTAGTGTTAGAAAGCGTGTTTAAAAGTTCCAGCTGTCGAATGGTGTGTAGTGTTAAAAGCGTGTAAAACTAAAAAAGTTCCAGCTGTCGAATGGTTGCTGTCGAATGGTGTGTGGAAAGCGTGTCTAAAAAAAGTTCCAGCTGTCGAATGGTGTGTAGTGCTAGAAAGCGTGTAAAAAGTTCCAGCTGTCGAATGGTGTGTAGTGCTAGAAAGCGTGTCTAAAACTAAAAAAGTTCCAGCTGTCGAATGGTGCTGTGCTAGAAAGCGTGTCTAAAACTAAAAAAAAGTTCCAGCTGTCGAATGGTGTGTAGTGCTAGAAAGCGTGTCTAAAAAGTTCCAGCTGTCGAATGGTGTGTAGTGCTAGAAAGCGTGTCTAAAACTAAAAAGTTCCAGCTGTCGAATGGTGTGTAGTGCTAGAAAGCGTGTTTAAAAAGTTCCAGCTGTCGAATGGTGTGTAGTGCTAGAAAGCGTGTTTAAAAAGTTCCAGCTGTCGAATGGTGTGTAGTGCTAGAACTAGAAAGCGTGTCTGGGTGGTGGGAATGAGCGCCGCGGCCCACCGATGAGCGGGCCAACTGACACCACTGATAGCCTGTCCTCTGGAATTCGACCGTCCTCGAATCCATCATCTGAAAAGCATGAAAGATTAGGAATGACAACACTGAGGCCAGCTTCACCACTTATCACACAATGTAGTTCAATAATGAAAAGACACGGGAGTTTAATTTTTTTAAAATGCAACCAAACAATGTTTTACAGCATGTAAGATCACAACGGTTGAAACATTTTTTCGAGTGAAATGTACCCCTAGTCCAAGTAGATTTAGGTAGATCGACACCTAATCACATCGAAGATGGACGATAAAAGGAGGATCCGTGTGCAGATCACAACACTCTGTGCACGTTAAAGATCCTTTGGCTGTTTACAGGGCTGTCTGGGCAAAAATTAAAATTCTACCAAAAAAACCCGAGATCACCTTTGTTGTGGATGTGGGTAAATCAAATCAAACCATGACCGACACTACCATTCTTACCTTGATCATTTTAAATATGTTTGACCCCGCCCCTTTTTACTTGCTGTTTTCGGGGAGGAGGGGAGTGATGACATGTTCTACATGGTATGTCCCAATTTTTTCCAGTTTTTTCTTTTCTTTGATAAGAATAACAGTACAGGTCTGGCCATCAGACAGGTTCCATATGAAAGGATGAAGACCCATTTACGGGACGTAGATAAAAAATAATATTTGCCAACATCAATGACATTTTTACTCCTGTTTCCACCATCTTCATCATTAATTTGATTCTAAGTAGAATATGTTATATGTACATGTAATATGTCGTATTATTGTGTGAGAAATGTTTTTATACACGTATTGTGTTGAGTTTTTTCTTTGTAACGGATCAAAATGACAGCTAGGATGAGAGATTGAAGTGAATGAATGAAAGAAATGTAAACCAAGGAAATGCACCTTCCGGACAATCAGTTGGGTCTCTTTCTCTCTTTTCTCTCTCTTTCTCTTTCTCTGTCTCTGTCTCTGTCTCTGTCTCTGTGTCTTCTGTCTATCTATCTATCTATATATATATATATATATATATATATATATATATATATATATATCTATCTCTATCTCGTTTTCTCTCTCTCATATCTCTCTCTCTCTCTCTCTCTCTATCTCTCTCTCTCTCTCTCTCTCTCTCTCTCTCTCTCTCTCTCTCTCTCTCTCTCTCTCTCTCTCTCCTCCCCCCCTCTCTCTCTCTCTCTCACTCTCTCTCTCCCTCTCTCCCTTCTCTCTCTCTCTCTCTCTCTCTCTCTCTCTCTCTCTCTCTCTCTCTCTCTCTCTCTCTCTCTCTCTCTCTCTCTCTCTCTCTCTCTCTCTGTGTCTCTCTCTTCATCTCTCTATCTGTGTCTATCTATCTATCTATCTATTCTATATATCATTATCTATCTATTAATCTGTGTACGGTCTATCTAATCATCTAGGTGTCTTCTGACTAACCTCAAAGGCTATTAAACTGTGTACGGTAAACCAACCAACCAATCAATGCAACAGTGAAAACAAGACAATCTATCTGTTCCAACTAACAATTTCTTTATCTGTACCCTGAATAAACTGTGTTACGGCAATCAAGGTGTCTTCTGACTAACCTCAAAGGCCATTAAACTGTGTACGGCAATCAAGGTGTCTTCTGACTAACCTCAAAGGCAATCAATTAAACTGTGTACGGCAATCAAGGTGTCTTCTGACTAACCTCAAAGGCTATTAAACTGTGTACGGCAATCAAGGTGTCTTCTGATTAAACTCAAAGGCTATCTAAACTGTGTAAACTGTAATGGCAATCAAGGTGTCTTCTGACTAACCTCAAACTCAAAGGCTATTAAACTGTGTACGGCAATCAAGGTGTCTTCTGACTAACCTCAAAAGGTGGCTATTAAACTGTGGCAATCAAGGTGTCTTCTGACTAACCTCAACAAAGGATATTAAACTATGTTTCGTACCCCTAAACATCTATCCTCCTCCATCCTCTCATAAGCATCATCACCTAATTCTTAGCTCCACCGTCGTCGTCGTTGTTATGGTCATAATCCATAATTTAATTAATAGTAGTAGTAGTAGTAGTAGTAATAGTACTACTACTAATAATAATAGTAATAATAATAATAATAATTATAATACTTTTCTTTCTTAATTTCTTTATCAGCTCCCATTTTACCTTCCAGTGTATGGGTTTTAGATGCCCGAAATGATCTTTCTCCAGGCTGCCCGGTTCTGACATTTTCTGTTTCCTTCCATGAAAGTTAAATTTCTTTGCGTTAATGCCTCTTTTATATCTTCTTTCCACTTTCTCCAACGTCTGCCTTTTGGTCTTTTACATTGAATTTTAGCACTGTATACTGATTTAGTTATTCTATTGTCATCCATTCTGTTAACATGTCCAAACCATCTCAGTTGATTCATTTCTATCTAGTTTTTATGCCATCTGCTTTGGTTTGATCTCTTATTGTTGTGTTTCTGATTTTGTCTCTTTTAATTTTCCCTACTACTCTTTTTAGATATTTCATTTCGGCTGCCTGCACTCTACTGTATTCCCTACTGTCTAAGGTCCAGGTTTCACTACCATAGACGAGAGTAAGACAATAAACTGTGTTGTATGCTACCATTTTTGTTTTTGTCGACAATTCTTGTTTACCTACAAATGCCTTTCCTATATGGTTATATATTGCACTTGCCTTTTGGATTCTCTGGCTGATTTCTTCTCTTAGCCTTCCCTCTGAGTTAATCATTACTCCTAAGTAATTGTAGCTTTGAACTTGTTCTAAATTCTCCTGTCTAATTTAAGATTTTGTGTGTCAGTTTCCCCAGTTACTAGCATTGTTTTGGTTTTCTTTGCATTTAGTCTCATTCCTCTTTTATTCACTTCATTATTCATCATGTTGATATTCGACTGAAGTTCCCTTTCTGATTTTCTAAACAGAATTAATCATCAGCAAAGGAAAGCATTGCTGCATTTACTGGTTTGAGCTTCGACATACCTACATTAATTTTCTTCATTGTAGAGGATGCCTTTGCCAAAAAGAGGATTAAGGATACAACCCTTTTTTACGCCTATATCTACATCAAATTCTTCAGATACATTTCCAGCTACTCTCATTGCACATGTTGTTTTATTGTAAAAAATTTAATGTCTTCTATTAAATTTTGCTCTACATTTGTTCTTTTAAGAAATGCCATAGTTCGGCCCTCCTCACAGTGTCAAATGCCTTTTCTAAATCAATAAAACACAGGTGCAAGTCAATGTTTCTCTTAAGGAATCTTTTTGTTATTTGTCTAATTGTAAATATGCGGTCTTGTACACTTCTTCCTGGTCTAAATTCACTCTGGTGTTCTCAATCTGATCATCTCCTCTTTTCTTTAGTTTCATTTCCAGTATCCTGGCATATACTTTTCCTGGTACGCTAAGTAGTGATATCCTCTATGGTTTGAGCATTCCATAGTTGATCCTTTCTTGTGTATTGGTACTATCGTTCCTTTTTTCCAGTCGTCTGGCACCCGTTTTGACCTCCATGCTTGTTGGAATATTGCAGGTAGTAGTCTGTCTGCTTTTCTCCTTGGTTTTTAATCATATCTGGATAAATTTGATGTGATCCTTTCTATTTTTCATACTATTCTTTAGGCAAAAATCGATTCGTCTCTTTCCATTTGGAGAAGTTGCTGTCTCTCATTCTTTACCTACTAGTCCTCCTGGTGTTTCTATATTATTGCATATTCTGGCGTTTACATCTCCTAACACCCTTAGTTGCTGTTTGGGTTTAAGATTCTCTACAGCTATTCGTTAATCGTTTTCGAAGATATCCTTTTCTTCTTTGGTGGTCCATCATAAGCTATTAATAATTCAATTTCTCTTCCTTTTGGTTTAATGTTTACGTTTAAGTGGGCTTATGAATTTCCAACTTTGTAATAGCTTTCCTTGCATTTTATGCATTAGGACGCCTACTCATGCTCTAGCTATATCTTTGACAACTTCTCCTGAGAAGATTAAAAGTATAATTTGGTCTTACATTTTCTATTCCTTGTCCTTTTTCCTTTGTTTCTGTAATGGCCAAAATATTTACTTTGATTTTTTCATTTCTTCAGCTAATTTGAACTCTTTTCCACTTATTGCCCTAATATTCCATACTCCAAAAATTACAGTCAGTGTTCTTTTCCAGAATCATCTTCGAAAGTTGAATCTGTTTATATCCTCAAATTAAATACTTTGAATCAGTTTGTTTTTGATAAGCGGAGGATTAGCCCATTGTAACCTAGGTAAATGGTGGGGCTGCCACCTTGAGGTCCCCTACCAGGCCTTGTTATTTTCTGTCAGGGTTAACACCCTTAGCCTTTGGTCATCCAAGACCAGCCTACAAGGCAGCAGGCTCTTATTTTGCCAGGGTTAACTCCCTTAGCATTTGGTCACTCAAGACCGGGATGCAAGGCAGCAGGTTGTTTTCTGTCAGGTTAACTCACTTAGCTTTTATTCAGCCAAGACTCTGTGTGTGTGTATGTGTGTTTGTGTGAATAATAATATGTTCAAAGTTATAACATTCATGATGTTTCATTGTATACTTTGTTGAAGTGTAAAACGCCACTGAGCACTTCTATGTGGATATCGGCACAATATAAATACTTCCTTTTTTTTTCTTCTTTTTTCTTTTTCTTATTGATTCTCTCCCCCCCCTACCCCACCCCGGCCACACCCTGAATTTACTTCTCATAATCCATACTGGACTAATACATTCCGTGTAGCCTACGTGTATTCATTCAACCATTTCCTCATTATCTTATTTATTTCTCTCAACACATGATTGTATTACGCTAGTATGGAAAAAAACAACAACTTACTAGTCATCAACTGGTTTCACCTTGGTCTTTTTTCTGTTGAAACAAACGGAGGGAATACGGTAATGCGAAGGCACTAAAACACATAGTCGACATAGTAGAACGTCAGTGGATTGAAAAGGATTTGAGAGAGAGAGAGAGAGAGAGAGAGAGAGAGAGAGAGAGAGAGAGAGAGAGAGAGAGAGAGAGAGAGAGAGAGAGAGAGAGAGAGAGAGAGGAAGGAGGGAGAGAGAGAGACAGACAGACAGACAGAGACAGAGAGAGAAAAGAGAGAGACAGACAGACAGACAAACAGACAGAGACAGAGACAGAGACAGAGACATATATACAGACAGACAGACATAGATACAGACAGAGAAACAGTCAGACAGAAGGCAAACAGACAGATAAAGCACAATTAAGAAAGCGCACCCTTTCTCGCCCAACATCCAAGTCCAACCATCTTTCACCACCCTCTCCCACACCTACCCCCACCCTCTCCCACCCTCCTCACTCAGGAGAGTTTGAACTATAATAACCTTCAAACATTGGAGAACTGCAATACTAGTGAGAATTATAAGCTCATGAACTTATCACCACCCTACCAGTTATAAAAATAAAATCGGTTATTTTCTAATATGTAGATCGACATTTTCTTTAGCCACAAAATTATTATTGTGGCGACGATCGACCTTTCTGACTGACACGTTGAGGCCAGCGTATCGGTAAGAGAGAAGAGAAACAATTACCGTGTCGGTAAGAGAGAAGAGAAACAATTACCGTGTCAGTAAGAGAGAAGAGAAACAATAACCGTATCGGTAAGAGAAAAGAGAAACAATTACCGTGTCGGTAAGAGAGAGAGAAGAAATTACCGTATCGGTAGAGAAGAAAACAATTACCGTGTCGGTAAGAGGAAGAGAAACAATAACCGTATCGGTAAGAGAGAAGGAAAACAATTACCGTGTCGGTAAGAGGGAAGAGAAACAATAACCCGTATCGGTAAGAGAGAAGGAAAACAATTACAGATCGGTAAGAGGGAAGAGAAACAATAACCGTGTCAGTAAGAGAGAAAAAGAAACAATTACTGTGTCGGTAAGAGAGAAGAGAAACAATTACCGTGTCGGTATAAAAGCAGAGAAACAATTACCGTGTCGGTATAAAAGAAGAGAAACAATAACTGTGTTGGTATAAAAGAAAAGAAACAATTACCGTGTCGGTAAGAGAGAAGAGAAACAATTACCGTGTCGGTATAAAAGAAGAGAAACAATAATCAGATGGTAAGAGAGAAGAGAAACAATTAACAGAT
Source organism: Doris montereyensis (assembly GCA_037039925.1). Lineage (NCBI taxonomy): Eukaryota > Metazoa > Mollusca > Gastropoda > Nudibranchia > Dorididae > Doris > Doris montereyensis. The sequence continues at coordinate 308,922 of JAXRKP010000233.1, forward strand.
CGGTAAGAGAGAAGAGAAACAATTACCGTGTCGATATAAAAGAAGAGAAACAATTACTGTGTCGGTATAAAAGAAAAGAAACAATTACCGTGTCGGTATAAAAGAAAAAAACAATTACCGCGGTCGGTAAGAGAGAAGAGAAACAATTACCAGATCAGTAAGAGAGAAGAGAACAATTACCAGACGTAAGAGAGAAGAGAACAATTACCAGATCGGGTAAGAGAGAAGTGAACAATAACCGATCGGAAAGAGAGAAGAGAACAATTACCGATCGTAAGAGAGAAGAGAACAATAACCATATCGGTAAGAGATAAGAGAACAATTACAGATCTGTAAGAGAGAAGGGAACAATAACCTAGACGTAAGAGAGAAGAGAACAATAAACAGATCGGTAAGAGAGAAGAGAACAATTACCGATCGTAAAGAGAGAAGAGAAACAATTACCAGACGCAAGAGAGAAGTGAACAATAAACCAGACGGTAAGAGAGAAGAGAACAATAAATCAGACGTGGGTAAGAGAGAAGAGAACAATTACAGACGGGCAAGAGAGAAGAGAACAATTAACAGACGTAAGAGAGAAGTGAACAATAACCGATCGGTAAGAGAGAAGAGAACAATTACCGATCGGTAAGAGAGAAGAGAACAATAAGAGGGGTAAGAGATAAGAGAACAATTACCGATCTGTAAGAGAGAAGGGAACAATAACCGTATCGGTAAGAGAGAAGAGAACAATAAATCAGATCTGTAAGAGAGAAGAGAACAATTACCGTGATCGGTAAGAGAGAAGAGAACAATCTCGGTAAGAGAGAAGAGATCGCAAGAGAGAAGAGAACAATAACAGTATCGGTAAGAGAGAAGAGAACGACGAACCTTGTCGGTAAGAGAGAAGAGACAATTACCAGATCGGTAAGAGAGAAGAAAACAATAACCGGACGGGTAAGAAAAAGAGAAACAATTACAGATTGGTAAGAGAGAAGAGAAACAATAAACCGTGTTGGTAAGAAAGAAGAGAAACAATTACCGTGTTGGTAAGAGAAAAGAGAAACAATTACCGATCGCAAGAGAAAAGAGAAACAATTACCGTGTTGGTAAGAGAAAAGAGAAACAATAACCGTGAATGTAAGAGAAAAGAGAAACAATTACCGTGTTGGTAAGAGAAAAAGAGAAACAATTACCTTGAATGTAAGAGAAAAGAGAAACAATTACCGTGTTCGTAAGAGAGAAGAGAAACAATTACCGTGTGGTAAGAGAGAAGAGAAACAATTACCGTGTTGGTAAGAGAAAAGAGAAACAATTACCGTGTTGGTAAGAGAGAAGAGAACAATAACCGATGGTAAGAGAGAAGAGAAACAATTACCTTGAATAAAGAGAAAAGAGAAACAATTACCGTGTTGGTAAGAAAAAGAGAAACAATAACCGTGTTGGTAAAAGAAAAGAAACAATTACCGTGTTGGTAAGAGAAAAGAGAAACAATTACCTTGAATGTAAAAGAAAAGAAAACAATTACCGTGTCGGTAAGAGAAAAGAGAAACAATTACCGTGAATGTAAAGAGAGAAGAAAACAATTACCGGTCGGTAAGAGAGAAGAGAAACAATTTCCGTGTCGTAAAAGAGAAGAGAACAACACATTATCGGTAAGAGAGAAGAGAAACAATTTCCGGGTCGGTATAAAAGAAGAGAAACAATAAAAGAAAAAGAAACAAACCGGTATAAAAAAAAAGAGAAACAATTATTAAAAGAAAAGAAAACAATTCGATGTCGGTAAGAGAAAAGAGAAACAATTACATGGAATGCAAAAGAAAAGAGAAAACAATTACCGTGTCGGTAAGAAAAAGAGAAACAATTACCGAATGTAAGAGAAAAAGAGAAACAATTACATCGTCGCAAGTAAGAGAGAAGAGAAACAATTACCGTCGGTATAAAAGAAGAGAAACAATTACCGTGTGGTAAAAGAAGAGAAACAATTACCGTGTCAGTATAAAAGAAGAGAAACAATTACCGGTAATTCGGTATAAAAAAGAAGAAACAATTACCGTGTCGGTAGGGAGAGAAAAAGTATGAAAAAAGAGAAACAATTACCGTGGTCGGTAAGAGAAAAGAGAAAGAAGAGAAACAATTATCGTGGTCGGGTAAGAGAAAAGCAGAAACAAGTGCCGTGGTCGACAAGAGAAAAGAGAAACAATTAGTCAGTATAAAAGAAAACAATTACTGTGTCGGTAAGAAAAGAAGAGAAACAATTATCCGGTCGTATAAAAGAAGAGAAACAATTACCGTGGTATAAAAAGAAGAGAAACAATTACCGTGTCGGTAAAAAGAAGAGAAACAATTTTCGGTATAAAAGAAGAGAAACAATTACCGTCGGTATAAAAGAAGAGAAACAATTACCGTGTCAGTATAAAAGAAGAGAAACAAAGAGAAAAGAAGAGAAACAATTACCGTGTCGGTATAAAAGAAGAGAAACAATTACTCGTGTTGGTATAAAAGAAGAGAAACAAACCGGTCGGGTATAAAAGAAGAGAAACAATTACCGTGTCGATATAAAAGAAGAGAAACAATTACCGCGGTCGGTATAAAAGAAGAGAAACAATTTCCGTGTCGGTATAAAAGAAGAGAAACAATGTCTAAAAGAAGAGAAACAATTACCGTGGTCGGTATAAAAAAGAGAAACAATTACCGTGTCGATAAGAGAAAAAGAGAAACAAACCGTGTCGGTATAAAAGAAGAGAAACAATTACCGTGGTCGGTATAAAAGAAGAGAAACAATTACCGTGTCGGTATAAAAGAAGAGAAACAATTACCGTCGATAAGAGAAAAGAGAAACAATAACCGTACGTATAAAAGTATAAGAGAAAAGAGAAACAATTACGCGGTCGGTATAAAAAGAAGAGAAACAATAACCGTGGTCGGTAAGAAAAAGAGAAACAATTACCGTGTCGAATAAAAAAGAAGAGAAACAATTATAAGAAAAAGAGAAACAATTACCGTGGTCGGTATAAAAAGAAGAGAAACAATAACCGTGTCGTAAGAGAAAAGAGTCGGTCGATATAAAAGAAGAGAAACAATAACCTTGTCGGTATAAAAGAAGAGAAACAATAACCTTGTAAAAGAAGAGTACGCGGTCGGTAAGAGAAAAGAGAAACAATAACGTGTCGATATAAAAGAAGAGAAACAATTACGTGTCGGTATAAAAGAAGAGAAAAACGGTAAGAGAAAAGAGAAACAATACCGTGTCGATATAAAAGAAGAGAAACAATAACCGTGTCTGTAAGAGAAAAGAGAAACAATTAAGGATATAAAAAGAAGAGAAACAATAACCTTGTCGGTATAAAAGAAGAGAAACAATAACCTTGTCGGTATAAAAAAAGAAGTCGACATAAAAGAGAGAAACAATAACCGTGTGGATATAAAAGAAGAGAAAGAGTCAGTTCAAGAGGATTGATAAAATGTAAAGTATCTATCGGAATCCAATTATTACATGTTGCTATGTAAGAAACATTTCTTTATAGGCGATGTCGATAAATGTGGAGTAGAGTATAGAAATTAAGTGACATGGGCAAATAATGAGTTATATAATATTATTATTATACTATGGTACCTCTGCTCACAACAATTCAAGCTAAAATTTGGCTTTGTGAACGTGCCAGGTCTTGCATAAATAGTGAGTTATTATTATTATATAATAATAATAATAATAACAATAATAATAATAATGATAATAAAAAATAATAATAATAATAATAATAAAAATAATAATAATAATAATAAAACTAATAATACTAATGATAATAATAATAATAATAAGAATAAGAATAAGAATAAGAATAAGAATAAGAATAAGAATAATAAGAATAAGAATAAGAATAAGAATAAGAATAAGAATAAGAATAAGAATAAGAATAAGAATAAGAATAAATATAAGAATAAGAATAAGAATAAGAATAAGAATAAGTATAATATATTACTATGGTACTCTTTTGACAACAGTTCCCACTAGAATCTGGATTTGTGCACGTGCCAGGACAGAGACCAGCAGTGCCTGAACAGTACCATATGAGCAGGGATATGAGACCAGCCAGAAGTGCTACAGGAAATGAAAAGGTCATTAAGTCACGTATCTGACGTTAGGGGGACTCGGTAGTCTAGATGCAAGGTCGGCATCTCAACCAGGAAGTACTGGGTTCGAGCCCCGCCAACGGTTGAAAACTTTTCTCGATATTTTTTTGAGTAAATCTACCCCCTTGGTCCAGGTAAGTGGATCAACGCCTAGTCTCATTGGAGATGAACGATAAAAATGAGGTCCCGTGTGCAGGTCACAACACTATGTGCACGTTAAAGCTTCTTTAGCTGTTTACAGCGTAGTCTGGGAAAAATTCTAAAAAAATCCTACGAAAAACCCCGAGATCACCTTAGTTGTGGACGTGGGTAAAGCAAATCAAACAAAATGAAATCTGACGTCATGCCTTAAGCATTAAAAAAGTAAAGTTCCTTCAAGGCCCCAAATGCCTATAGAGCCGGAGCGTATCTCGGTTTCTATAGCGTGAAGCGGAACAAGTAACAATAATCACCTCCTGGCCAGGACGCTAATCTGACGCAGGTTTTTACTCCCAAGCTAATGCTTGTACCCATTTGCACCTGGATAGAGTGGGGAAAATACGTGTTAAGTGTCTTTCCCAAGGAACACAACGTCGGCTGTGGCTTTGCTAGATTCGAACTCGGGACCTCATGATCCCCAGTCCGGCAGCCTAACCCTCGGCCCCCGACGCCACATCTCAAGCGTTAGTACAGATTAAATACAATTAATGAATAATAATTGAATTGCAGTGTATATGTGAAAATGTATTTTAACTTTTGCATCCAAAAGTTCTAAACGTGTTGGGTTTTTTGTGTGGATATATGCACACACACATACACATATATGCACACACACACTTACACACACCCACCCACACGTTTAACCTTAAATCCCCTAAGATTTACTTTGGGTGAAAAGGAGTACCACCAGAGGTAGTAATGGTAATACAAAGCGCAAAATGGAATGAATGGAAAGCAGTCCATGGGATCATAAACGATAAGAGTTGATACATGTACATACCACGAAAATAGAATAAGCAAAGATCTATGAACCATTGTCAGGCCCTGCTACTGTACGATGTGCAAGTATACTTTGATTTGATTTGATTTGATCTGATTTGATTTGAATTGATTTTATCCACATCTGTACCTAAGGTGATCTCATGCGTTTTGGCAGAATTTTTGATTTTGCCAGGACTGCCCTGCATACAGTCAAGGGATCTTTAACGTGCACAGAGTGTTGTGATCTGCACACGGGACCTCCTTTTCATCGTCCGTCTCCGATGGGACCAGGTGTCGATCCACATACCTGGACCAAGCGGGTAAGTTTTACTCGAAAAAATGCTTGAAGCTATTTTTTCAGCCGTCGGAGTTTGACCCCACGACCTTTTGGTTGATACACCTTGTCTCTGAACTACCGTCCTCTTACAAGTGTTGTCAGATAGAAGCAAGTAGGACCTAGACCTAGAAACTAGTGAAAACAAAATGTTAAGAGGGATTAAAGGAGTGGTACAGCACAAAATATGATGGATGGAGAGAGAGAGAGAGAGAGAGAGAGAGAGAGAGAGAGAGAGAGAGAGAGAGAGAGAGAGAGAGAGAGAGAGAGAGAGAGAGAGACAGACAGACAGACAGACAGACAGACAGACAGACAGACAGACAGACAGAGACAAAGACAGACAGACAAACAGAAACAGAGACAAAGAAATCAGACAGAGACAGAAACAGAGAGAGTGATAGAGGGAGCGAGAGAGAGAGAGAGAGAGAGAGAGAGAGAGAGAGAGAGAGAGAGAGAGAGAGAGAGAGAGAGAGAGAGAGAGAGAGAGAGAGAGAGAGAGAGAGAGAGAGAGAGAGAGAGAGAGAGAGAGAGAGAGAGAGAGAGAAAGAGACAAGCGTGAGCACACACACACACACACACACACACCCACACATACACATACAAAGAGGAGTGAACAAATAGACAAGCTAAGTGTTGGGGCAATGTCGACTGAGAAAGCCAAGAATGCGGTGA
>JAXRKP010000233.1:320000-322500 GCA_037039925.1 Doris montereyensis
TCTTCATCTCCATACATATAGGTAGACAAGGTTGAAAACCCTTGGTTTAGGGTGAAAGGGTCGAGTGGCCAATTTTTGATTGTGTTCTCCATGGATTATTTTCCTCTCACACAATTTAGATTAGCATTACCACCGAAAGATGTGGTGTCGGTGGCCCAGTGGTTAGGCTGCCGGACTGGGGATTATGAGGACTGGTTCCCATTTCAAATCCTAGCAAAGCTCGGCTCGGCATTGTATGCATTTTCGCCACTCTACCAAGGTGCAAATGGGTACAAGCATTAGTTTGGGAGCAAAAACCTGCATCAGAATAGCGTCATGGCAATGAGGAGATTATGGTCACCTGTTTCGCTTCACGCTATTGAAACCGGGATAAACTCCGGCTATAGAGCCGTAACGGCCTTGAATGAACCTTACTTACCACCTGAAGACACTCTGATGTATTGTAAGTCTCCAGATTCTTCTTTATTGTGACTCTATTGTTGGGTGACGTTCTGTCGTCATCTGTGGCATGAATATTGCCCAGCACACCAACTGGAGATCCTTGTTGACAACGAACGATGGGTCTTTGGGATTAAATCTGTGAAAGGGAAATGGCTAGGCTTATATCCAATAGAATGTGGCATGCTAGTAAATTGAACGATGGGTCTTTGGGATTAAATCTGTGAAAGGGAAATGGCTAGGCTTATATCCAATAGAATGTGGCATGCTAGTAAATGGAACGATGGGTCTTTGGGATTAAATGTGTGAAAGGGAAATGGCTAGGCTTATATCCAATAGAATGTGGCATGCTAGTAAATGGAACGATGGGTCTTTGGGATTAAATCTGTGAAAGGGAAATGGCTAGGCTTATATCCAATAGAATGTGGCATGCTAGTAAATGGAACGATGGGTCTTTGGGATAAAATCTGTGAAAGGGAAATGGCTAGGCTTATATCCAATAGAATGTGGCATGCTAGTAAATTCAGATATAATAAACACGTGCATTTCAAATGTCTGCGAGTATTAATTTATTTGCGATTAATCCGTTCGTTTCGTGTAACGATGTTCGTCTTCGAAATAATATTTAGATCTGTTTTTGTAAAAGAGGTCGGGTGGGGGGGTGGTGAGCGATTTAGAACAGCTTTTATACTGCTTGCTACTATCAATAATATACGAAATAGAATGATGCAGGACTGTTCACAAAATTCCCTATTTTCTATATCATTGTATCGTTATACGTGCAGTTTACCACTTTGGCCGATTTTCATATTTAAATACTACAATTTTTTTAAACTGAATACATAATTCATCAACAATGCTTTTCAGTTTTTCAGTTTTAAAAAAGTCAAACCAAAAACAAAAACAAAACAAGAAAAAATAGTAGCATTCGCTCTGGCATCGAAAACTGTCTCTCCTGACATTGCAAATTCTATAGACAAAGGGGGAAATTATTAATATTATAGACTATCATTGAACTTACGTTCAATGCAACAGGAGTCACCTATGTTGTGCAAGTGAGCAAATAGGGTAGATTTTCTTGCCCAAGGATTACAGTGACGATGGGGAAGCATGAAAAGATACATGTTCTTGTCAACGAAAGGAGAGAGAGAGAGAGAGAGAGAGAGAGAGAGAGAGAGAGAGAGAGAGAGAGAGAGAGAGAGAGAGAGAGAGAGAGAGAGAGAGAGAGAGAGAGAGGGTCAGATAGACAGACAGACAGACAGACATACATACATACAGACAGACAGACAAAGATAGAGACAAAGACATAGACAGAGACAGAGACAGATCAGACAGAGACAGGGATAGAGACAGACAGAGACAGAGACAGAGAGAAAAAAGAGAGAAGGGGTGAGAGAGAAGCAAGAGAGAGAGAGAGAGAGAGAGAGAGAGAGAGAGAAGTGAGAGAGAGAGAGAGAGAGAGAGAGAGAGAGAGAGAGAGAGAGAGAGAGAGAGAGAGAGAGAGAGAGAAGGGGGAAGGGGATTTTTCTATCTTACACTTACACGCAGTATTATCGTTGACGTCAGTCACAATGACATCAATGGTAGCAGTGCTAGTCAGGCCATGTTCATCAGTGGCCTGACAGTTAGCCGTGGATTTAGACTGTCAAGACAAATAAGATGAGCAAGGACAAACAAATATATAACTCATAAACAAATACTGTCACGAAGATTGATATGAAAAGAATAGAACTAAATATTACAATCATCACGAGGATCACCACCATCATTGTCATCATTATCAGCAGCAGCAGTAGCAGTAACGGCAGCAGCAACAGAGCAGCAGCATTGTCGTTTCATCATGAGTACATTCAATATCATTATTATAACCGTCATCCAACATTATCAGCACCATCGTCATCATCATCATTATCATCATCCTCATCATCATCATCATCATCATCATCACCATCATCATCTTTATCATCATCACTACTACTACTACTACTACTACTAGTACTACTACTACTACTACTACTACTACTACTACTACTACTACTACTACTACTACTACTACTACTAC
>JAXRKP010000233.1:327500-345000 GCA_037039925.1 Doris montereyensis
TGAGGATGTTCGATTAGTAGGTCAACCTGTTTTTTTGTCATCTATTGTTTGCTGTGATGTTTACGTTGTTTTCCAATCTTCTGGCACAAATCCGGTATTGATTGATTGTTGGAATATTGTGCAAAGATATGCGCGATCTCATTTGCTGTTTCTTTGAGGATTTTAGAGGGGATGTCATCTGGTTGTTGCCTTATGCGAGTCTAGTTGTTTAAGTTGTTTTATAACCCCTGGTACAGTGATACTAATTTGTTTGATTTCAGAAATTTCGCTACTTTCAATGATTGGTAAGTTTGGGTCCTCCGGGTGAACACACTTTGATATTGATCGTTAAGAATTTTTGCTTGTTCTTTGAGTCTGTTGTTTCTGTGCCGTCTGGTCGTTGAAGGACGCTTATTCCTGATATGTTTTTACGCTTTGATTTGATGTAAGACCAGAATCTTTTGGTTATGCGAGCGTTTTCAGGGTCTGGATTCTCATCGTCAATTTCAAGTAGTTGGTTTATGTATTTGAGGTGTTGTTTCCGTAATTCCTGATGAATTATTGTTCTGATTTTTCGATATTTTTGCCAGTCCTTTGATTTGTTGTGGTATTTTGCAGCATTATATCTCCTCTGCTTTTGTCTTATCAACCGTTTGATCTTTTTTAGTTATCCACGGTAAGTGTGCTTTGCCGCTAATTGTTTTCTTGGGTATATGTATGTTCATGGAATGTGTGACAAGTTCTTTGAATATTGTCCAATTTTCATTTACAGTTTTTGTCTCTGCATTTCTTTCGAATGTTTCGTAGTTATCTCGTAGGTCTTCTTTAATAGCATTGATGTCGCCTTTGGGGTACAGGAAAATTGATCGAGGAGGTTTTTTTCTTTATTTTCGTTTTCATTTGTACGCTGCATAAAACTGCGCTGTGTCTATTCCCCCCCCCTCCTTCTTGCGACCAACTCTTTCTTTGCAGACGCAAGTTTTTATTGTTTTTGTCATATATGTAAATCTAAGGTCTTTATATCTAAGTTCATTTATTGTTAAGTTGAAGCAAGTTTCAATTCGTGTTTAAGATTACCAGCACGTTGTTTCCGTGTCTGACTTAAAAAAACGAAACAAAAAACCCCCAACAACAATAACACTTTAGCCAATGTTTACAAATACGAACAATGTATCTTTGCTTCATGTCTCTGTTTTGGTATAATCATTGTTTTTCTCCCGATTATGTTATTGACAGGATATGTTTCAAATCTCGTAATTTGATTGTTGTTAATTTCAACTGTTTTTGTTTTACGAATACTGAAAACGCTTTATCTTTTCATTCTCGTCTTCATTTCAATGTTTCCATGTATGTAATCACGCCCGCACTAACCCCGAAAGATATTTCCTCACCCATCAGTGGAAAGGCATAAAAGAAAGCGTGTGTGCGTGTGTGTGCGTGTTCATTTGTGTCGGTATAAATCTTGAGACAATCTGCTACAGAAAAAATAAACTGAATTAGATGCACATTCCTTACTGGTAATAATGATGACGATAAGGATGATGAAGAGGGCGATGTTAATGATACGATATTAAATCTGAAATGTACATAAAATCATCTGGATGATGTCAAAATTTAAAGTTTCCAAGCGGCATAATGAAACATGACATATGAAATGACAATAAAAAAGAATAAAATATTCGAGTAGATCAAAATACGTATAATACCAATCCCCGCCGGTACGACCCTGTGCACAGCGTAGACTTCCGGCTGGTACTTCAAATTAGAAAGTAGCCTGGACCTAATGAAACATCGTAATCAACGGGCAGACGTTCATCGTTGATTTATCATAGATCTAGGTCTATTTATTAAATAGTGTAACTCAACTCTACTCAAACAAGTGAGTTCATATGGGATTAGATTGTAGGTTTACGTTTTGATTGTACATCTTTACCTGATATCAAAATATAGAAATTTAAAAAAGATCTTAGATCTAGAATTAGATCTAGATCTAGATCTAGATCTAGATCTTAGAGAATCAATTAATTCAATCTAGATCTAGATCTAGAATCTAGATCTCTAAATCTAGATATAATCTAGAATCTACATTCTAGGTCTAGGTCTAGATATCAGATATATCTAGATTTAGATCTATTCTCTACACTTTCTAGATCTAGACACTGACTAGATCTAGAGATTCTAGAACTAGATTGCTAAGATCTATCAGGATAATCTTACTTTACTTAGCACCACCAAGATTTCGCCTTGAATACGTTTACAAACCCTGTTTATGCTTAATACTCGGCATGGTCCCAATAGCCCTTTTTCACTCTCTCACTCTCATGCTCGATCGTCAGAGTGCCTCTCAAGCCCACGTGGTATGGTGTTTTCCAGTCGTTGCCCGTTTATTACTCCCACTTTTACTAATTTTTAGCACCGCTGACCATAGTATAGTTATAGTAAGTAAATGAAGTGGACTGCCTAGTCCCTGTACAGGTGCTTACTTGTCCACTGCCCGGGACATAAGAACACTGTTTCTAATTTATATGCAGAACCCCCTCCCCCTTCTCTCCTCAGGATAAACCTATAAAAATAAGAAGAATGTATCTCTCAAGTCTCATTTCCGGAGTAAGGTCGAGAGGAGTTGGGACCACAGAACAGAGATGTAGGGTAGGCCTCGCGGTGTGACGAGAAAGTGATTGCACTTCAGCATCGCCAAGTGTCCAATGGTCATGTCAGACTCGGTCATGGAAGTTTGTTAGAAATGAGAGGAGAGGGTAATCATATCATGGTGGGCTAGCCCTACATCGTGATCAGTCGGCCTGAACGGCGAGGGAGAGTGTGATCGCGCGCAGTAGAGATGTGTTTTTTTCAGTATCATTTAACTATTTTCAAGTTCGATACTGCCTCGCGGTGCTAAAGTGCGATTATGCCAATCTATTACTGTCCGAGGTTTTGGTTCATCTAATGTGTTTTAAATTCTAATCTCTGAGAGAGATCTAGATTTAGATATTTATTATTATATCTAGACTCTAGATCTAGGGGAAGGTGAAAGGGTACAGTTGTATCATTGTCGGATCCAAGCCATTATCTGAACTAATCATGAACATCTGGCTACCGGTTAAATTGTGATCCACAAAACAAAAAAGAACTGAGATAAAGAGTGAGGTGAGGTGGTAATCTTTTAACAAAGTTTGAAACCCCAGAGTAGTGGAATCCTGTACAGTACTCTAGACCAAGAATTGGTGCTAGAAGAATTGATGTCCTATATTCCTGTTTGATACCAGTTCAATGGCAATGGAAAAACGTCTATCCTAAGTAATGTTAAACATTCCGTCCATTCTAACCACAATCTTTCTTATGATGCTCACCCCATTTTTTTCTTTTTCTTTCCTACTGGGCTCCCCCATACTCCCTTCCATGTCCTAATTTTGCAGATAATATTTACTCTCTTCTATTTTTTAAATATCCGTTTCTCATTCAGAGATCATTGCTTTAATGGTTTCAGTCATTATGACTTACAGTGTATACTTACAATGTATTAAATATTAACTCAATGGGGCAAAAAGAGTGTATTTTCAAGTTTTATTTTCTTCATTCTCTTTCATGTGTTTTTTTGGGGTTAATTTTCAGATTTCTGATCAACTTCAAGACCTCAACTATGCTCTGTTTGCACCACTGAACTGACTGAGGTGACTATTGAGCTGTTTGATGAAATCAGATTCATCCTTATAAGTTACGTTGACTTCAGTACCAGAAGGAGAGCCCTAGATTGAAATGGCTTCGGCTGGTGGCTCACAGCCCAACCTCATGCAGCAGTCCCCTCATGCCTTTGGCTTACAAACACAGACATCAGCACCTGCCACCTATGGCATGATGCAGCAGAGTCCGATACCCTCAGCAACGCAAATGATGTCCATGTCAAAAGATCCAAACCCTGTCAGTATGTGTCATGTGGGTCAGGAAATTGCACATGAGATTGTGAGCCGCGCTAAAGACATTTTCACACTTTTAACGCCAAAGCTGATCCAGGTAAATTTACCAGCCTTATTTTTTCTTTTCTTCATTACACACAAGAAATGTTCATTTCTAAGCCTTTCTTTACGTCAAAATATATTTACCAGCTAAATTTATTGCAAATATGTGTATTTTCTGCTACTATGCAGATAAAAACTAGAAAAGTAAATGAAAACAGTGTTGTAAATTCCTGCTGCTTTATCATATCTCTTTTGCTATCATACGGCAGCTAAATTTTGAAGTTTGGGTTAGATGTTAGATTTTTTATATGCTATACCCTTCTAGAATTGGTCTGCAATAGTAAAAAACATGAAAACTATATGTAAATGTGGTTTTAGGTCATTTTTTTATTGAAAAATTTTATAAATATATACTCAACTGTTTTCATAAATATTTGAAAATATGGGAAAACAAAGGAGTCAATGCCTGTCATATGTGATATCTATGTAAACGGAAAGTCTGCCCCGCTTCATACACAGTAGATTTAGTACAGATGCTACAAAATTAGAAATCCCTGTTTGTAAAATGCTCCCATGCATAATTTTGGTTTCATGAAAATCCAAAATGGTGTTTTTCTCAAAACTAGCTATTTTTGCAAACATTTCGCTAAAGTCAAAAAGTTACTGTTGTGTTTTAATCAAATTTCGGCTGCAGCTTCTTCATATGAATGCCTAATTTGAAATAAGTGTTGTTTTTTTAATTCAACAATTTTTTTTATTGATGATTTAGTATAAATTGGTATTTTTTTAGATTTTGTCGAATTATTTTTTAAATATTTTTTCTCTATCAATAACTAGACCAGATATCTAAAAACCGATCTTATTGAACTTTTATATATATATGTCTTTCTACTTCCTATATCTCAACTTTGGTGGACTTTGGAAGACTATATCTTGAGTTTTAGCGATTTGAAAAAAAGTGTATAAAACCCAATATGGCCGCCATTACCATGGCAACCAAAAAAAAATAGTAACAAAAAAACTAGTCCATGTTGATCACAACATGAAACCCTTTGTAAGTGTGAAGTATGAACATTATATGTCCAATATTGAGTATTTAGCCTCTCAGCTGTAGTCTCCCCCCCCCCCCCCCCTCCCACACACACACACACACACTCAAACACACCTTAACTAGCTCATGTATTTATATTTTTTTAATTGTATAGAGAAAGTGGTTCATTCGGTACTTGCCTACTATACATTTAATTTGTTATTGAGGAAACTTTATGAATATGCATTGAAATTTGAATTGCAGATATGTTTTATGTCTTATAATTGTTTTTTGATTTTAGATAGACTATAGGGGTAGTTGAACTTCTGCATACAAATTGTCTCAAGTGTTTCATAATTACCATCTTTGCAATGTGTCCAAGGTACTTTTCAAGTCTGATTGCTGTGCTTGTTTTTTTTGTGTAATTTGCATGTAAGAATGACTTTGTTTTGTGTTTAATTTCTGATTTCCGATTCCTCACCATTCTTTCAGCTTCCAAACAATCAGACGTATCAGTTTCAGCAGTATAGTGATAAGAAGATGAAAGTGGATGAACAGATGCGACAGATTAAAATGAGTTTTCAAAAATTACGAGTATTTTATACGAAGATCAATGAAATCTGTGATCAGATTGTGCCTCCATCAGAGCAGGTAAACTTTGTCACCTTTGTTTGTGTGTGTTCATACTTATGTAAGAACCATCTTCAAATATATATGACTCCATCTGAAGGGTTTACACAAATTTTGTCTATTATGTCTCAAGAATGAGGAGAAAAAGCACAATTTAGCACAATTGTTGTATAATATTAATATTATATACATATAAATATATAAGAATATAATTTGAGAAATTCTACCTCTCGAATCCATATGATTCAATTAAAAAATAGAAATAGATAAAGCTGTACTGGAAATAAAATTGGTGCCACTTACTGTGTTGTCAAATGGTTTATAGCTTTGGTAAAGAATTACAATAAATAAGCAAGCCGTTATCTTTTGGTGTATACTTGACTTATATAGCAAAGATACTAGGGGAATTGTTCTAGTATCTTTGCTATACCACTGAGCAAGTAGAAGTTGATCTTAATGGATATGGATGGATGAGTGTAGGAGGTAAGAAATAGAAGATGAGTACCCTAGGAGGAATGCTAGGTGCAGTTCCAAATGTAATTAAGTAGTTTTCTTTTCTTCTCTTTATTTTTTTACATTTAGTGGTTTTGGTCTTTTTTCTTTGGAAATGCTTATGATCATAACTCATGAATGATGGTTTGACATTACCATCATGAAAAATCCATGTTGCTGTCATCATTGAGTAAGGAGTGTGAATAATGTAATAAGTTAGATATTAAGAAATATAGTAATTTCTATATCAATGTTTTTCTTTATTTTATAGCCTTTTCACAATGCAAAGGTTATTACTTTGGCTCAAGAAATTTTGCTTCCAAGCACTTTTTATTTACGAATAGAGGATGATAAGACTTTGTCTTTGAGGTGAAGAAGAACGTATGGAGCCCACACAGGACACAGACCTTTTGGAACATTACTCAGAGGATATTTTATGAAACTTTAAAGTTTCTCAGATAAACTTTGATGGCAGTTTAGACAAATTGATATTTCTATATACTATGATACATCAGTATGCATGTATTTGCAATGTGTCAATCTTACTTTCATTCGTATCTTTCCAAAGGAATTGGTACCTTCTGTTGGTAAAGAGTTGGATCCCACTCTCATGCACTCAGATATGTACAATTATGCTGCAGAACAGCACAGGGAAATGGTGGAGGTATGTTTGTTTCAACTTTTTCAGATACATTTTTTAACATATGTTTTAAGGTTGGGGAAAGGGATTGTGTTGGTGGGTATTTTGCTAGGATTGATTTGTTCTTTGGAGTGGATTGTTCTGGTGGGTATTTTGTTAGGATTGGTTTGTTCTTTGGAGTGGATTGTTCTGGTGGGTATTTTGTTAGGATTGATTTGTTCTTTGGAGTGGATTGTTCTGGTGGGTATTTTGTTAGGATTGATTTGTTCTTTGGAGTGGATGATTGTTCTGGTGGGTATTTTATTTGGAGTGGATTGTTCTGGCGGGTATTTTATTTGGAGTGGATTGTTCGGTGGGTATTTTGTTTGGAGTGGATTGTTCTGGTGGGTATTTTGTTTGGAGTGGATTGTTCTAGTGGGTATTTTGTTTGGAGTGGATTGTTCTGGTGGGTATTTTGTTTGGAGTGGATTGTTCTGGTGGGTATTTTGTTTGGAGTGGATTGTTCTAGTGGGTATTTTGTTTGGATTGGTTTGTTCTTTGGAGTTGATTGTTCTAGTGGGTATTTTGTTAGGATTGGTTTGTTCTTTGGAGTGGATTGTTCTAATGGGTATTTTTTTAAAATTGGTTTGTTCTTTGGAGTGGATTGTTCTAATGGGTATTTTGTTTGGATTGGTTTGTTCATTGGAGTGGATTGTTCTAGTGGGTATTTTGTTAGGATTGGTTTGTTCTTTGGAGTGGATTGTTCTAATGGGTATTTTGTTTGGATTGGTTTGTTCATTGGAGTGGATTGTTCTGGTGGGTATTTTGTTTGGAGTGGATTGTTCTGGTGGGTATTTTGTTAGGATTGATTTGTTCTTTGGAGTGGATTGTTCTGGTGGTTATTTTGCTATGATTGGTTTGTTCTTTGGAGTGGATTGTTCTGGTGGGTATTTTGTTTGGATTGATTTGTTCATTGGAGTGGATTGTTCTGGTGGGTATTTTGTTCATTAAACGGGATTGTGTTGGTGGGTTTTTTGTTTGGAGTGGATTGTTCTGGTGGGTATTTTGTTTGGAGTGGATTGTTCTGGTGGGTATTTTGTTAGGATTGATTTGTTCTTTGGAGTGGATTGTTCTGGTGGTTATTTTGCTATGATTGGTTTGTTCTTTGGAGTGGATTGTTCTGGTGGGTATTTTGCTAGGATTGGTTTATTCTTTGGAGTGGATTGTTTTGGTGGGTATTTTGCTAGGATTGGTTTATTCTTTGGAGTGGATTGTTCTGGTGGGTATTTTGCTAGGATTGGTTTATTCTTTGGAGTGGATTGTTCTGGTGGGTATTTTGTTCATTAAACAGGATTGTGTTGGTGGGTTTTTTTGTTTGTTGGGATGGGTTTGTTCATTGGAGGTGATTGCTTTGGTGAGGTTTTTTTTTTGTTGGGGTGGGTTTGTTCATTGGAAGGGAATGTGTAGGTGGGTCTTTTGTTCATTAGAGGGGATTGGGGTTTTTTGGGGTCCTTTGTTTCAATGGGTTTGTTAATTGGATGAGATTGTTTTGATGGGTCTTTTGTTTCAATTGGTTTGTTAATTGGATGGGATTGTTTTGATGGGTCTTTTGTTTCAATGGGTTTGTTAATTGAGGATTTTTTTCATGGGTCTTTTGTTTCAATGGGTTTGTTAATTGGAGGGATTGTTATGATGTGTCCTTTGTTTCAATGGGTTTGTTAATTGGAGGGGATTGTTTTGATGGGCCCTTTGTTTCAATGGGTTTGTTAATTGGAGGTGATTGTTTTGATGGGTCTTTTGTTTCAATGGGTTTGTTAATTGGATGGGATTATTTTGATGTGTCCTTTTGTTTCAATGGGGTTGTTAATTGGATGGGATTGTTTTGATGGATCTTTTGTTTCAATGGGTTCTTTTTTCTTTTGGATTGTTTCTAGTTTTTTTTGGTCTTTAAGGGTTTGTGTTGGTTTGGGATTGGTTGTTTTTTCAAGATTGGAAATATATGACACTACATACATAAAGGGCTATTTTTTTATTTCATCAAAACCAAGTTCAAAAACAGTATTCGAATTCCACTATGCCCTTTCTTAATGTGTTATCCAATACCTCACAATTGCGGAGAGTTTAAATATAAAGCTGGAAAGAGAAAGAAACATTGATTCTTGATAACATTAGTTTGGCATCATAGGTAGAAATACAGTTTAAAGGAGATCTTTATGTTACACATATATTATCTTAGCAGTTACCTTCAGTCTTTTTTTGTAGTTCTCTTGGCAATAATGTGATGTAGGATTGTGGGGTCATCAAAGACTTATCAGTCAGGGATTTTTTTATTGGTGCTATGTCAAACTGAATATTTCACACAGCAGATATATATAATCATTTTTGTTGGGTAGAATTATATTTAAAGGAGCTTTAGATGATGAACCAATTTTTCTGTTCAACGCAGTGAATGAAGTTTGAGTGCATTGCTGCACCTACTGTATTTTTAATGTTTTTAAATATGTTGACCGTTTATTTTTCAAGACATTTTTGATGCCTCTATAAAATAGTTTGCTTTGTTATTAATTTTTATTTAAATCTACTTCTTCAATGTTCACAGCAAGTGCGACAGAAAAACCAACAGTTGAAGGAAATCATTGACAGCATCCGATCTATCATTTGGGAGATCAACACCATGATAACAATGCGAAAGACGTGATTGCTAGCTCTACTGTTGTAACTTCTTTGGTTGAGAGAGAGGAGAGAGAGAGGGGGGGGAGGAGGGGAGTGAGAGAATAGAGAATGATGTGGACCACATTTGCCTGATGAATAATGTATAAGTATAATGCTAAGTGTACAAATCTAGAATGGTCAAGTCATTGTTTTTTTCTATTCAAATATTTGTTGTGTTGATTTACTGCCTGCAGAGAACCGGCAGACTGTTGAAACTTTTCAGAAATCACAAAAAACCTACAAAAAATAACAATCGATAAGCCTTTGTGCATTTTAACTGAAATGGTTGCATAGCCGGGACAATTACACTTTTATTTCTCCTCTTCTACAACTTTTGAGGATTTGTTTTTTTTTGACAAAGAAATTAATATGCAGAGAAATCGTTTGCCATTCCTCTTCCATTTGATCTATGAAGAGCTTTCCTTCTACACAAACAACCATTGAAAAGTAAAGATGATATGAAGAGACATCATGGTACATGTACTATATTGTACAAGTTAACATGGAGTGGCTGAAGATTTGGCTATCAATCGTTCCATCCTACTCTACAGGTTTTGTTTGAATAGAGGTATGATTTTGAACTAAATCAATGTTTGAATTTAAATCTGTCATGTCCAAGTGGTCATCGAATTTCACGTTGAAATTGTGTTTTCCACTGAATTTCATCGTTTGTTTGAACTTCATCAAGTTGATGGCAAATACAGATGTTTCTTATGCACATAGTAATTAAGGCATGGAGACTTGAAAGTGAAGAAAGAATTAAGAGTGATTAAGATAAGGAAGCTAAAGTAAGAGAAAGAAAGCTAGATCTTTGCAAGGAGGGTCAACAGGGTTAAGAAAGTTCAGAGTGTGTTGTGAATCAATTCAGTTTCAGTCACGTTGTGTTTGATTTTGTAAATTGCGTTATAGATCATCATGACACACCTTAAGCTGATATGATCTTATTTGTGATTTTAATTAAATAACATGAAAGAGAAATCAAAAGTGTCTGTTGATTTGATTCTTGAATTTGGAGTGGAGGGAGAAATGGGGGGGGGGGGGATAGGTAAGGTTGAAGTTGAAGGAGATATGCAAGATGACTCTTCAAGACTTCAAGCCAGCTACATGTACTTTTATTTTTATATTCTTATGGAGAAATAAATACATATGTAACTGCATGATTTTGAAGTGGTACAGTTTACATTTGATTTGTGTATGTGTGTATATTATTATGTAAGCTTGAAGTTGAAGGGCAAAGGGTTGAAAAAGATATTGTAGTTTCTTATCAAACTTATGTTTATTTACTTCTTACCCATACATATTTCCTTTTTACTTGTCATAAATATGATTGCAAAGTTTGTAGGTAAAAGTTTTATGTTTGCGTGTGTGGCTTGTTATTAATGTCTCTTTTGTTCCTATCCCGTCTCTTTTCTTTATGTTATTGTTACCATCATTTGTTATTATTTATTTTGTTTTAATTTGAAATGAACATTTCGTTAATACATGTATTAATATTAATAACATTTTTTATCCAACAAATAAACATTTTTGTGCTCTAAAACAAGCTGACACCTTCATTTTTCTTGAATCAATATTGACATATGTCCTGTACATTTACATATGTGTCCTGTACGTCAATGCTGGCTGTCCCACGTCACACTCTGTACCATTTTGCTAACGATAACAATTATTTGATGTTTGTAATGTTCTGGTCATCAATATAGTTTTATTCCATATACCTAACATTAATAGTAATAATAGTATTTGTTTTAATAGTCACCGTTACTCAAATGATTGTCATTGAGGGTCACTATTTACAATTTTATATTTAATGCTGTGTGCTTGTATATTGTGCAAAAGTGATTAACAGTCATTTGTCCTAGTATTAGTATCTTTATGATTGAATCATAAATATCCTCTCCTTCTTTCAAACACTTTTATTATTAAGTGAAAGAGCCAAGTGCATAAGGATGCACATTATATGTGCATTCTTTAAAAGATTGAAACATTGTTTAATCGTGTTGATTTCTTTAAAAGATTGAAACATTTTTAATTGTGTTGACTACTTTAAAAGATTGAAACATTGTTTAATCGTGTTGATTACTTTAAAAGATTGAAACATTGTTTAATCATGTTGATTTCTTTAAAAGTTTGAAACATTGTTTAATCGTGTTGATTACTTTAAAAGATTGAAACATTGTTTAATCGTGTTGATTACTTTAAAAGATTGAAACATTGTTTAATCGTGTTGATTTCTTTAAAAGATTGAAACATTGTTTAATCGTGTTGATTACTTTAAAAGATTGAAACATTGTTTAATCATGTTGATTTCTTTAAAAGATTGAAACATTGTTTAATCATGTTGATTTCTTTAAAAGATTGAAACATTGTTTAATCGTGTTGATTTCTTTAAAAGATTGAAACATTGTTTAATCATGTTGATTACTTTAAGCGGAAGGTTGAAACATTGTTTAAGTCTTTAAAGATTTATTGTTCATCTTGTTATTTCTTCTTAATTCACCCTGATACCAAACATTACATTTCAATGGAACAAACAAACTTTTCAGAGCAAGGAGTTTTGCTTTATTGTTTAATGGGTGTTGATTTTTTTAAAAGGAATTTAGAAATCATTGTTTAATCCCTGAATTGATTACTTTAAAGATTGAAACATTACCAAATCATCAATTTTAGTCTCAGAAGGCAAAATAACACCAGTTTAGTGGTTGATTACTTTAAAAGATTTTAAACATGGTATAGGTCTATAGTTGATTCGAAATTACCATTAGAAAGATTTTATAGACATTATTTAATCGCCACTGAATGACTAGATTTGGACGTAATAACTGACAGGAAAATACTGATATGGGTCTGATAAGTTATTAAAATGTTGAGGAATATATTATGACTTGCGTCTGGGGTGTCAGAGGTCTTTTAAATGTTTTTGAAACAAAGTTTAAGACATGTTTGAGGGTAACGGGAAATTCTATAGTTAGCGCCATTTTGGTTTTTTTCACACTTTTCAACTCTATTGTCGGTAAAGAACCACTTATTGTTAGGCTGGTGTTATTTTGCCTTCTGAGACTAAAATTGATGATTTGGTAAGTGTCATTTCAATGGAACAAAGAGCTTTCGAGCAAGGATTATTAGGGATTCAGGGGCTTATTAGGGTTTTAGGGATTTTCGAAAATAAACACCGCTTATTTTCTTCATTATTATCGAAATCAAAGGTGTTTCTAGTGAATCTTTCTGATTAGACACTTGCATGCATCAGTAATGGATTCATACACAAGTTGTGGGGATCCATCAATTTTAGTTCATACATGTACAAGTAGTGGATTCATGTACCTTAGTGGATGTATGTACAAGTAGTGGATGTATGTACCCTGGGATTTGTACAAGTAGTGGATACATGTACAAGTAGTGTATGTATGTACAAATGGATTCATTACAAGTAGTGGATACATGTATTTTATAGATGTATGTACAAGTAGTGGAGCCATGTACAAGTAGTAGATTTGGACAAGTAGTGGACCCATGACAAGTAGTTGATACATGTACAATATGGATTCTGATAAGTACAAGTAGTGGATGTAATACATTAGTGACATGTACAAGTAGTGGATGTATGTCAGTAGTGTATCCATTTACATGTTAGTGGATCCATGCACAAGTAGTGGATCCATGCACTAGTAGTGGATCATGCACAAGTAGTGGATTCATGCACAAGTAGTGGATCCATGCACAAGTAGTGGATCCATGCACAAGTAGTGGATCCATGTACAAGTAGTGGATTCATGTACAAGTGTGGATCCATGCACAAGTAGTGGATTCATGTACAAGTAGTGATTCATGTACAAGTGTGGATTCATGTACAAGTAGTGGATCCATGTACAAGTAGTGGATCCATGTACAAGGGATTCATACCTAGTGGATCCATACCAAGTAGTGGATCCATGTACAAGTAATGGGTTCATACACAAGTAGTGGATTCATACACAAGTAGTGGATCCATGCAAAGTAGTGGATTTACACAAGTAATGAAATCATGCGCAAGTAGTGGAATCATAGACAAGTAATGGAATCATACACAAGTAATGAAATCATACACAAGTAGTGGAATCATACACAAGTAGTGGAATCATACACCAGTAATGAAATCATACACAAGTAGTGGATTCATGCACAAGTAATGGATCCATGCACAAGTAGTGGATGCATGTACAAGTAGTGGATTCATGCACACGTAGTGGATCCATGTACAAGTAGTGGATGTATGTACAAGTAGTGGATCCATGCACAAGTAGTGGATGTATGTACAAGTAGTGGATCCATGTACAAGTAGTGGATCCATGTACAAGTAGTGGATCCATGTACAAGTAGTTGATGTATGTACAAGTAGTGGATCCATGTACAAGTAGTGGATGTATGTACAAGTAGTGGATTCAAATACAAGTAGTCGATTCATGTACAAGTAGTGGATGTATGTGTTCAAGTAGTGGATTTATGTACAAGTAGTGGATGTATGTACAAGTAGTGGATCCATGTACAAGTAGTGGATGTATGTACAAGTAGTGGATCCATGTACAAGTAGTGGATCCATGTACAAGTAGTGGATGTATGTGTACAAGTAGTGGATGCATGCACAAGTAGTGGATGCATGTACAAGTAGTGGATGTATGTACAAGTAGTGGATTCAAATACAAGTAGTGGATTTATGTACAAGTAGTGGATTCATGTACAAGTAGTGGATCCATGCACAAGTAGTGGATGCATGTACAAGTAGTGGATGCATGTACAAGTAGTGAATGCATGCACAGGTAGTGGATTCATGTACAAGTAGTGGATTCATGTACAAGTAGTGGATGCATGTACAAGTAGTGAATTCAAATACAAGTAGTGGATGTATGTACAAGTAGTGGATTCATGTACAAGTAGTGGATGTATGTACAAGTAGTGGATGCATGTACAAGTAGTGGATGCATGTACAAGTAGTGGATTCATGTACAAGTAGTGGATACATGTACACGTAGTGGATGTATGTACAAGTAGTGGATTCAAATACAAGTAGTGGATGTATGTACAAGTAGTGGATTCCTGTACAATTAGTGGATGTATGTACAAGTAGTGGATACATGTACAAGTAGTGGATACATGTACAAGTAGTGGATACATGTACAAGTAGTGGATACATGTACAAGTAGTGGATACATGTACAAGTAGTGGATGTATGTACAAGTAGTGGATACATGTACAAGTAGTGGATACATGTACAAGTAGTGGATACATGTACAAGTAGTGGATACATGTACAAGTAGTGGATACATGTACAAGTAGTGGATGTATGTACAAGTAGTGGATACATGTACAAGTAGTGGATACATGTACAAGTAGTGGATACATGTACAAGTAGTGGATACATGTACAAGTAGTGGATACATGCACAAGTAGTGGATGTATGTACAAGCAGTGGATACATGTACAAATAGTGGATACATGTACAAGTAGTGGATGCATGTACAAGTAGTGGATACATGTACAAGTAGTGGATGCATGTACAAGTAGTGGATACATGTACAAGTAGTGGATCCATGTACAAGTAGTGGATACATGTACACGTAGTGGATGTATGTACAAGTAGTGGATCCATGTACAAGTAGTGGATGTATGTACAAGTAGTGGATGCATATACAAGTAGTGGATACATGTACAAGTAGTGGATGTATGTACAAGTAGTGGATGCATGTACAAGTAGTGGATACATGTACAAGTAGTTGATTCATGTACAAGTAGTGGATGTATGTACAAGTAGTGGATACATGTACAAGTAGTGGATACATGTACAAGTAGTGGATGTATGTACAAGTAGTGGATACATGTACAATTAGTGGATACATGTACAAGTAGTTGATTCATGTACAAGTAGTGGATTCATGTACAAAGTAGTGGATCCATACACAAGTAGTGGATCCATACACAAGTAGTACATCAATACTAATACTCCCCTGCTGTTGTTATGGTTATGGACCTTGCGAACAAACTTCTATGTTGCTACTGTTTGGCGAACTTACTTACTAATCAACTAATTTAATAATCGTGCATCACTGTCATAATATTGTATTTTGTCGCAAAGCAAGCTGTAAATTGTAAATGTAGAGTGGAGAACTATGATCGTCGATGTCTGCTACAAACAGTGCAGCTCGTCATCTACATGTCACATATGTAGTAAATACGGCCCCTTTAAGACTATTACGGCCCATAGAGCCGACGTTTATTCTGGTTCCAATAGCGTGAAGCGCTAGTCTGACGCAGGTGTTTACTCCCAAGCTAGTCGAGTGGGGAAATTGTGTGTCAAGTGTTTCTAAGGAACACAACATCAGACCTAGCTTTGTTGAGATTCAAATTCAAACCCAAGACCTCACAATCGCCAGTTCGGCAGCCTCACCACTCGGGCACCGATGCCAGTGTCAATAGATGTAGGTCTGCATAACTACCAACCAATACGTATTATACTCATTTGCACCAGGGTTGAGTGGAGAAATACGTGTTAAGCGTCTTTCCCAAGGAACACACCATTGAACCTACATTTTGCTGAGATTCGAACCAGGGACGTCATGATTCCCAGTCTGGCAACCTGACTGCTCGGCCACCGACGCCACGTAAAGGGTGTTGATTCCAGTTAAATTGGCAATTTTTTCTGGCAAATTACGGGATGTCAATGACGAGGTTATAATGGGTTCGTATCCTTGCAATGCTAGGATCGACATTATGTTCATTGGCAAAGACACTCAACATGCATTTCTCCACTCGACCCAGGTGCAAATGGGTATCAACATTAGTTGGGGAGTAAAACTTGCGACAAACTATCCTGGTGTCTCCTTCATGAGACAATAAATGTATTAATATCACCTTCTATAATTCGCCATAGAATGCTTGATAATCTATGACTCTATGGGTCGTAGTGACACTGAAAGAAACGACTCATGCGTGACTCAGATGAATGCGTTTGTTGCTATAGTCCTATAATAATTTACTGCCAGACTGTCTACTTACGTGCCGACTAAGTTGTCCACGTCATATTTCGTCTTGAAACTCAGTATTCCTGTAGCAGAGCTGTAGGTGAACTCTCTGTTGTTGTTATTGATGGCGTTGGGCACCAAACGGACGCTCACTATTCTGTCATTCTCTGGATCTGTGACAGCGATTTTTGGATTACACGTAGGTTGTCTGTTGTAGCTCTGAGGGAGGGAGAGTGGCAAATCGGTATTGTAATTGTATTAAGCTTAGATCTATTGCAGGGTGAGAAATCAAGTTTGTTTTTTATTCTAAAGTGGGAAATCAGTTTTACATTGAACTTATTTCAAACGGGGGAATTAATTTTGTATTTAACTTACTTCAATTTGGAGATTCAATTTCTTATTGAGTTTAATTCAAACGGGGGAAATTACTTTTGTATTGAGCTTTTCTATAGTGGGGACTCAATGTTGCATTGAGCTGATTTCAATTTGAGGAATCAGTTTCTTATTGAGCTTAATTCAAACGAGGGCATTAGTTTTGTGTTGAGTTTAATTTAAAGTGGAGAATCGATTTTATATTGAGTTTATTTCAAACTGAGGAATCAGTTTCTTATCGGTATGCTTGAAACTGAGTAATCAGTTTCTTATTGAGTTTGTTTCAAACTAGGTAATCAGTTTCTTATTGGGCTTGCTTCAAACTGAGAAATCCGTTTCGTATTGAGCTTGCTTCAAATTGGGAAATCAGTTTCTTATTGAGCTTGCTTCAAACTGTGGAATCAGTTTCTTATTGACCTTATTTCAAACTGGGTAATCATTTTTTTTTATTGAACTTGTTTCGAACTGGGGAATTAGCTTCTTATTGAGCTTGCTTCAAACTGGGGAATCAGTTTCTTATTGACCTTATTTCAAACTGGGGAGTCAGTTTCTTATTGAGCTTTTTTCAAACAGTAGAATCAGTTTTTCATTGAGCTTACTTCAAACCGTGAAATCAATCTCTTATTGGGCTTTATTCAAACTAGAATCAGTTTCTTATTGGGCTTTATTCAAACTGTGGAATCAGTTTCTTATTGGGCTTTATTCAAACTGTGGA
>JAXRKP010000233.1:352500-355000 GCA_037039925.1 Doris montereyensis
ATACAAGTCTGAGTTATTAGGCCTATTATGTTACTTCACTTGATGCAGTCCTGTATCTATCTATTGGGATGGTAGAGGGCCTCGTTTTCACCCCGCCTTACATTTAAAACAGTCCAGTCAATGTTCGCCGAATTGAAGTCTCCCACCTGCTTGTCGTCATGAAATTGGAGTCTTAAGTGCGAGAGTCGGGCGCCTGAAACACAGCGCCATCTTTAGCCTAGTCTTCCCTTATAGAAGGAGTCTGTGCTAAGTCAGTGAGTAGCAGAAGGAAAACTCAATAGAAGCTAAAGACAGATTCTACAGAAGAATAGGACTCTGTTGGTCACGTGTTTGGACACTCTAGGTGAACCGGACTGCATCAGTTCCATGCCTCCTAGGTGCCACTCTGTCTTTAAAATTATTACTTTTTTAATAACACCGATGGTTTGGAGACCCAGGAGGTCACATACTCAACACGTAGCTACGCTCATCGTTGCCCGACTTTACTATCTGATTACGCATTTAGCCAAGCTGCCATTATACATCCATACATAGTAATTTTTATTCTATATTAATGAAACATTTCTGGAGCTCTTTTCCTCTACTTCTGCTAGCTGTTTGCATGCTCTAGTACAATTCCCCCCCCTGTAATTGAGAGCTGTTAGTTATTGGAGGAAATAAGTTATATTCCTACAAACCCTCTGGTGCCTACTTCTACTGCCAGTGATCTGATTAAAAACACAGTTTTCCTGGAGGTTTTGGCAGGTCACAGTAATTTGCAGATTTGTATTCGTGTGCTTGGTCGATTTTGCTGTAATAAAGAAATGTCAGCTCAATTACAGTAATTTGCAGATTTGTACTCGTGTGTTTGGTCGATTTTGCTGTAATAAAGGAATGTCAGCTCAATTACAGTAATTTTGTGTGTGGTCGAAGTACCAAATCAGGTCTCATTTCACTCGTCCTAATAACCTGGAGATGGTTATTCCAGTCTGGAAGGTCTGATGAGAGGTTCCCCTTATCAACTCCGTCTAGTATGCACCGTTGGTTGGGGTGATCTTCACATGTTTCCCTACCCCTGTTCTGGCTCTTCCTTTTCCATCGAAGAAAGTTGCTGTGGTAGATGGTGTTTGTGGCTTTCCTCTAGCTGAGTTCATAAATAGGATCTATGCTAGTTCCTAGAGTAGTTGGTTTGTGTCTCCATATGTACCGAGCCTGTGCCAAGGCAGTTTTGCATGAGCTGAGGACATGTTCAACAGTTTGTTTGCTTTGACATTATGTAAATGTTGCATTGTTTGACATTCCCCACTTTACCAAGTTCGCATTTGAGGTAAGAAGTCATACACTGATCGGATTATGAAACGTATTCTTAACTTTGCCATTTGCTATAGATCTCTGCAGGTCAGGCTCTTTTGCAAGGCGTTTTCCCAGCTTCTCCATTAGTCTTGTTAGGATTGCTGGACTGCTGTGTGTATTCACTTAATGTCCTCCTTCCGCCTTACTTCTTGCCTGGATGATCAAGTTTCTCTATTTTCTTTGTTTTCCTATTTCGACCACCAATTTTTTATAGATGTTCTTAGCCCTACACAGTTGTTTTGCGTGTGTCCGATCACTGTGTCATCCTCAACCAGCCGTAGACTGGCTATGGATGGTAGAGCCGCAAGTTTAGCGCCAGGTTGGGTATCTTATGCGCACCCCACCTCTACCCCATCGTACTCTGCAGACAACAGCGCTCTCTCGGATCCTTGTTGAGAGCCAAGAGGTCAGTTCTAGATGGAACCCGGATGGTGGTGAACCCACGTCTGTGCTTATGTGGCTAGGTGGGAAACGAGGTTGGGGCAGGCTTTATCCTTCAATATCCATCTTCTTCTTCTTCTTCTTCTTCTTCTTCTTCTTCTTCTTCTTCTTCTTCTTCTTCTTCTTCTTCTTCTTCTTCTTCTTCTTCTTCTTCTTCTTCTTCTTCTTTTTCTTCTTCTCCTTCTTCTCCTCCTCCTCCTCCTCCTCCTCCTCTCCCTCCTCCTCCTCCTCCTCCTCCTCCTCCTCCTCCTCCTCCTCCTCCTCCTCCTCCTCCTCCTCCTTCTTCTTCTTCTTCTTCTTCTTCTTCTTCTTCTTCCTTCTTCTTCCTTCTTCTTCTTCTTCTTCTTCTTCTCCTCCTCCTCCTCCTCCTCCTCCTCCTCTTCCTCCTCCCTCCTCCTCCTCCTCCTCCTCCTCTTCCTCCTCCTCCTCCTCCTCCTCCTCCTCCTCCTCCTCCCTTCTTCTTCTTCTTCTTCTTCTTCTTCTTCTTCTTCTTCTTCTTCTTCTTCTTCTTCTTCTTCTTCTTCTTCTTCTTCTTCTTCTTCTTCTTCTTCTTCTTCTTCTTCTTCTTCTTCTTCTTCTTCTTCTTCTTCTTCTTCTTCTTCTCCTTTTCTCCTCCTCCTCTCCTCCTCCTCTCGTCCCTCTTTCTCTCCTCCTCCCCCCGCCCTTTTTCATTCTTCTTTTCCTTCTTCTCCTTCTCTCGCTCTCATCCTACTTCCGTCCGACATCA
>JAXRKP010000233.1:360000-362500 GCA_037039925.1 Doris montereyensis
CCACTTCGGCTGTGTCTGCAGCAGAGCAGCAGGAAATAAAACCAAATGCACGTAAAGGAAATGATTTAGGAAAGACTTTCTTTGGAAGGATTTGCAGTTAACGTTTAGTTTACTATTGTTTTCCCTCCTCAATCCGCCAGCTTTCTGCCAGCAGCACCAGCAGCAGCAGCAGCAGTAGAGCAGAGAATATTGATAGTAAAGCCAACAATTTTATGAGAAAGCAATAGTAAAAAAAATTGAGAAACAATAAAAAAATTAAATAATGTGTTTTAGTCCAACACGATTGTTATCTTTTGTTGAGAGTTTAAACCCCCTAAAGGAAATGATATCAGTAGTATTCTAGGTTAAAACAAAAGAAAAACAAACTTATAGACTTATAGAATTTAACAAAGAAACAGACTATCAAAGAATCAAACAAACACAAGCGCCATCTATGCTAGTCTTGAAAGCGAATGCGATTCACCTGCGCAGTTTCTGCGATCATGATAATATCGATTGTGTTCTCCTTACTGACCAGGTTGCCATAGCTTTGATTGGGATTCTAAAGTGGATTTGAGGGCAGATTCGTCTTTATGAAAGTCCTTTGAATTAAGTAACGCCAAAAAGTTTGATGAATGCATTCAAAAACAAATTACAATACAATACTTTATAATAAATAGTGCAACGAATTTTTCTATTAATATCTAATAAAGATTTGAAAAATAAAAAAACCCCATGAAAATAGATGTGTATAAGCCAACCAACGCAATTGAACGGTGACAAGTAATAAAAAAGATCCTGCGCAAATGATAACCGACCTCGCCCAAAACAAACTTGCGCAAATGATGATGGAAGGGGGGAGGGCCGTCAGATTGTGACGTCATTCTGCACAAGTGAAATGTGCCCACCATCTTGAAGACTTCTTTATTATTGATGTCACTTTCTCGGGGAGCATGGTATTAAATGATTGCTGGAATTAATTATTCTTCAACGAGAAGTTGTCTTCTGTTGTTTTTTAGTCTTGCGCCTTCTCTTGAATCCATCTTGGTGATCATGTAATCGATACAACAGTTTGAGTTGGAATTTTAGAGAGTAACCCAATTCTACAACTCGTACGGAATCTAGTAGCTAACTAATACATCTTTAATTAGCTTAAATCGTTATGATACCTTTGCCGGGAATATGATTATAAGCATTTACCCCCCCCCCCTGCCCCCCCCATTCTTAGCGTAAGTCGGTCCCATCACAAGTTAATTAAGTGCCGAAGTTAAGATATCTTGGAAGTAAAGCAATTAAAAAGTCATGAAAAAAACCCCAGACATTGGTGCACGTGGACCAATAAAATGAATTACTCCCCCCCCTCCCGAAAAAAACAACAAAAACAAACAAAAAAAACAACCCAACAAATAAATAGATAAATTCATTCATTCATTTGTGGCTTGCGTTATTCAACACGTTGCCGACCATCCCTCTCCATGTTATTCTGTGTTCAGTGCTTCTGGTAAAATCCGAGTTAGTGGTGATATCGGACATGTTTTGTCTTAACGCCGTTACGTATGTGTTGCGTTATCTGCCATGAGCTCTTGTCCCCTCTATGAATCCAGATATTGCTAGTTTTTCTAGTCCATCTTGTATCCACACATGAATCCAAAAAATCTCATTTGCCTTGTCTTGATGTTCTTCATAAGTTCTGTTGCTTTTTTTGCAATTTTCACAAGAACTTCCGTGTTTGTTATTTTTGCTAGTTCCGGGATTTTCAATATTCCTCTATATATCCACATTTCAAATGCTTCTAAACGTTTACGACACTGTGCATCTAAAGTCCACGTTTCGCATGCATATAATAGTGTGGAAAAGACATATGTATGCGCTGTCTGTATTTTCGTGTCTGTTTTCAGTTTTGAAATGGAGACAACAGCCTTAATATTTTGCAATGTTTGTTTTCCTATTGCTATCCTTCGCCTTATTTCGGTGATGTCTTTGCAGTTGTTTGTTATGATGGCGCCGAGGTATTTAAATTGTGTTACTTGCTTTATAGTTTGTTCTCTACTTGTTTAATTGAAGGACATGTTATCATCATGTTTACAAATGCCATGCATTCTGTCGTTTTCACGTTCAGTAATAAATCTTTTGTGTCACTAAAGTCTACTAATTTATGCAATATTTGTTTGACATCATTAGGCGTATATGCCATTAACACGGCATCATCTGCATATCTTATGTTGGTTAGGTTAAATAACTTCAATAAATAAGTAAATAGATAATGAATAAATTAACAACAACAAAAACAAAACAAAGTAAATAAACATATAAATAAGCAAATTAATAAATGAATAGAAAAGTAAATATAAACAAATAGATAAGTAAAAAGATAACTTAAAACATATATATATATTCTATATATAATTATATGATAAAAAGACTTATTTATCGTTGACCTGGCTTTGAGGGAATAATATATATAGATTATATATATATATATATAAATAGTAAACAAATAAATAGTTCAATACATCAATAA
>JAXRKP010000233.1:372500-405000 GCA_037039925.1 Doris montereyensis
TCTCGTTTAGTCAGTTGTTATTCCTTCGACATTTTGATATTACAACGAAGACAGACATTCAAAGAGAGAAAGACAGACAGAAAAAAGAGAGAAGCAGACCTTATTTGGTCAATTATTTTTCAATCTGCTGAGGCTCCATGGAGAGGCGGATTGAGAAATCGTTTTATCTATGTACATAACTATATAAACACACATGTACACACGCATATAGGCACTCAAATGTGTAATGTAATACAATTGTGATAATTAAAGTTTCCATGAACAGTGCTAGGCGTAGAGTAATCAGCTGTTATTCTTTCAAGCAGAGCCCTGATTCGTTTTTAACCAGGCATATTGCATAATATGGTTTGAATTGATTTGTTTTTACCAGGCATTTTGGATAATATGGTTTGAATTGATTTGGTTTTTTTACCAGGCATATTGCATAATATGGTTTGAATTGATTTGGTTTTTTACCAGGCATTTTGCATAATATGGTTTGAATTGATTTGGTTTTCCCAACCAGGTATTTTGTTTAATATGGTTTGAATTGATTTGTTTTTAACCATGTGCATTTTGCAAAATATGATTTGAATTGATTTAGTTTTTTTTTTACCAGGCATTTTGCATAATATGATTTGAATTGATTTAGTTTTTTTTTTACCAGGCATTTTGATAATATGGTTTGAATTGATTTCGTAATTTAAACCACGCATTTTTGCATAATTTGGTTTGAATTGATTTATTTTTACCACGCATTTTGCATAATATGGTTTGAATTGATTTGTTTTTACCACGCATTTTGCATAATATGGTTTGAATTGATTTAGGTTTTTTTTACAGGCATTTTGCGCATATGGTTTGAATTGATTTGGCTTTTTTACCACGCATTTTGTGTAACATGGTTTGAATTGATTTGGTTTTTTTACCACGCATTTTGCATAACATGGTTTGAATTGATTTGTTTTTTTTATCACGCATTTTGCATAACATGGTTTGAAATGATTTGGTTTTTTATCACGCATTTTGCATAACATGGTTTGAATTGATTTGGTTTTTTATCACGTATTTTGCATAACATGGTTTGAATTGATTTGGTTTTTTATCACGCCATTTTGCATAACATGGTTTGAATTGATTTGGTTTTTTATCACGCATTTTGCATAACATGGTTTGAATTGATTTGGATTTTATCACGCATTTTGCATAAACAGGTTTGAATTGATTTGGTTTTTTATCACGCATTTTGCATAAACATGGTTTGAATTGATTTGAATTTTTATCACGCATTTTGCATAACATGGTTTGAATTGGATTTGTTTTTTATCACGCATTTTGCATAATATGGTTTGAATTGATTTGGCTTTTTACCAGGCATTTTGTAATAATATGGTTTGAATTGATTTGGTCTTTTTTACCTTGTCATTTTGTCATGGTTTATGATGGTTTTGAATTGTTTGAATTTGGTTTTTTTACCACGCATTTTGCATAATTTGGTTTGAATTGATTTGTTTTTATCACGCATTTTGCATAACATGGTTTGAATTGATTTGTTTTTATCACGCATTTTGCATAATATACTTTGAATTGATTTGGTTTTTTATCACGCATTTTAATAACATGGTTTGAATTGATTTGTTTTTTTTATCACGCATTTTGCATAATATGGTTTGAATTGATTTGTTTTTTTATCACGCATTTTGCATAATTTGGTTTGAATTGATTTGTTTTTTTATCACGCATTTTGCATAACATGGTTTGAATTGATTTACTTTTTTTATCACGCATTTTGCATAATATGGTTTGAATTGATTTGGTTTTTTTACCACGCATTTTGCATAACATGGTTTGAATTGGATTTGTTTTTACTACGCATTTTGCATAATATGGTTTGAATTGATTCACTTTTAAAATTCCACAGCAAAGCTGATCTCGGATGTTTGGGTAGGATTTTTTAAAAAACACTTTGCCCGGTAAACAGCCAAGGGGTCTTGAACGCACAGAGTTATGATCTGCACACGGGATAGTGTTTAATCATCCGTCTCCGATGGGACTAGGTGTCGATCAATCTACCTGAACCAAAGGGGACGGACTTTTGCTGGGGGGTTTACTCAAAAAGAAAACTCGAAAGAACATTTCAACTGCTGGGGTTAAACCGAGAACCATTTGGTTGAGAGGCTGACACCTTGCCTCTGGACTTAAGAGTCCCTACGTAATGTACTAGTTTGGCAAAGCTAGGTCTGATGTTGTGTTCTGTTGAAAATAAACTTAAGACACATTTTCCCATTTAGACCCAGGTGAAAATAAGCATAAGCACGATGAGAGTAAAGACCTGCGTCAGACTAAAGTTCTGTCTAGGGATGAGTATCATGGCCTGTTCCGTTCGCGTTATAGAAACCGGGATAAGCTCCGGATCTATGTGCCACAAGGGTCTTGATTTGAAGGAACTTTACTTTATTTTTTACTACATCAACTACCGAGTCTGAACAGACTACTAGCTACCCACTACTCGCCCAGTCTGAATAGACCTAGCTACCCACTACTGCCCAGTCTGAATAGACCTAGCTACCCACTTCACCGAGTCTGAATAGACCTAGCTACCCACTTCACCGAGACTGAATAGACCTAGCTACCCACTTCACAGAGTCTGAATAGACCGGCTACCACTTCTGTCGAGTCTGAATAGACCTAGCTACTACTACTTCACCGAGTCTGAATAGACCCAGCTACCCATTTAGCCGAATCTGAATAGACCTAGCTGCTTTGTTGCATAGTCTGAATAGACCTAGCTACCCACTTCACCGAGTCTGAATAGACCTACTACCCATTTTAGCCGAGTCTAAATAGACCTAGCTACCTACTTCACCGAGTCTGAATAGACCCAGCTACCCATTTACTACGAGTCTGAATACACTAGCTACTACTTCACCGAGTCTGAATAGTTTTAGCTACCAACTTCTTTTCCGAGTCTTTGTTTTAGACCCAGCTACCCATTTAGCCGAATCTGAATAGACCTAGCTACCCATTTAGCCGAATCTGAATAAACCCAGGTACCCATTTAGCCGAATCTGAATAACCCAGCTACCCATTTACCGAATCTGAATAGACCAGTACCCATTTAGCCGAGACCTGAACAGACACAGCTACCCATTTAGCCAATCTGAATAGACCCAGCTACCCATTTAGCTGAATTGAATAGACGAAAGCTTACCCATTTAGCCGAATCTGAATAGAACAGCTACCACTTGCGTGGATCTGAATAGTGTCTACTACCCATTTCACCGAATCTGAATAGACCTAGCTACTCAACTTTGTTTGTGAGTCTGAATAGATCTAGCTACCCATTTCGCCGAGTCTGAATAGACCTAGCTACCCATTTGCCGAGTCTGAATAGACCTAGCTACCCATTTTCCGAGTCTGAATAGACCCAGCTACCCATTTAACTGAGTCTTATGAACCTAGCTTCTTTGCCGAGTCGTGATTAGACCCAGCACCCATTGTCGAGAGTCTGAATAGACCTAGCTACCCATTTACCGAGAGTCTGAATAGAACTAGCTACCCACTTCACTGAGAGTCTCATAGACCTAGCTACCCACTTCACCGAATCTGAACAGACCCAGCTACCCATTTCAGCCGAATCTGAATAGACCTAGCTACCACTTCGCCGAGTCTGAATAGACCTTTCTACCCATTTCGCCGAGTCTGAATAGACCTAGCTACCCATTTTGCCGAGTCTGAATAGACCCAGCTACCCATTTCATCGAGTCTGAATAGACCTAGCTAGTCCCATTTTGCCGAGTCTGAATAGACCTAGCTACCCATTTTGCCGAGTCTGAATAGACCTAGCTACCCATTTTGCCGAGTCTGAATAGACCTAGTCTCCCATTTTGCCGAGTCTGATAGACCTAGCATAACCCATTTGTCCCATCTTCACCTAGCTCCCATTTTCCGAGTCTGAATCCCATAGCTACCCATTTTGCCGAGTCTGAATAGAATAGACATTTTGCCGAGTCTGAATAAACCTAGCTACCCATTTTGCCGAGTCTGAAGCTAGACCATTACCCATTTTGCCGAGTCTGAATAGACCTAATTACCCATTTTGCCGAGTCTGAATAGACCTAGCTACCCATTTTGCCGAGTCTGAATAGACCTAGCTACCCATTTTGCCGAGTCTGAATAGACCTAGCTACCCATTTTGCCGAGTCTGAATAGACCTAGCAAACCCATTTTGCCGAGTCTGAATAGACCCAGCTACCCATTTCGCCGAGTCTGAATAGACCTAGCTACCCATTTTGCCGAGAGTCTGAATAGACCTAGACCCATTTTGCCGAGTCTGAATAGACCCAGCTACCCATTTCGCCGAGTCTGAATAGACCTATTTTTACCCATTTCGCCGAGTCTGAATAGACCTACTACCCATTTAACGCCGAGTCTGAATAGACCTAGCTACCCATTTCGTCCGAGTCTGAATAGACCTAGGCTACCCATTTCCCGAGTCTGAATAGAAGATATTACCCATTTTGCCGAGTCTGAATAGACCCAGCTACCCATTTTGCCGAGTCTGAATAGACCTTATTACCCATTTTGCCGAGTCTGAATAGACCTAGCTACCCATTTTGCCGAGTCTGAATAGACCTAGCTACCCATTTTGCCGAGTCTGAATAGACCTAGTTACCCATTTCGCCGAGTCTGAATAGACCTAGCTACCCATTTTGCCGAGTCTGAATAGACCTAGCTACCCATTTCGCCGAGTCTGAATAGACCTAGCTACCCATTTCGCCGAGTCTGAATAGACCTAGGTTACCCATTTTGCCGAGTCTGAATAGACCCAGCTACCCATTTTGCCGAGTCTGAATAGACATTATAGTTACCCATTTCGCCGAGTCTGAATAGACCTAGCTACCCATTTCGCCGAGTCTGAATAGACCAGCTACCCATTTCGCCGAGTCTGAATAGACCTAGCTAGACCTATTTCGTCGAGTCTGAATAGAAAGCTACCCATTTTGCCGAGTCTGAATAGACCCAGCTACCCATTTCGCCGAGTCTGAATAGACCCAGCTTTACCCATTTGCCGAGTCTGAATAGACCCAGCTACCCATTTCGCCGAGTCTGAATAGACCTAATTACCCATTTTGTCGAGTCTGAATTGACAACTTGACAGGACCCAGAAAAAAACCGAGTTGAACTAGGCTTCGAACTCGGGCCATTTGACAGCCAGGAGTTCTGAATAGACCTAGTACCGTCTTAGATTTTAAATAGGAATAGTAATAGAGTCTCTTTTCTTATCTATATGACATTTTGACTTTCTAAGCTACCCATTTTGTCGATAATACTGTTAATTAGTTTATGTGAAGAAATTACCCTTTTGATACGAGGCCGAATAGACCCAGCTACCCATTCGGAGCTTTTCTTGAATAGACCCAGCTACCTTTTCTCGTCATAGTATGGTGTCTGTTCTTGATTCTGAATAGACCCAGCTACTCATTTCGTCTTTTGAAAGAATGTTGCCCATTTCGCCTTCATTGAATAGACCCAGCTACCCATTACGCCTTCTTGAATAGACCTACCTACTCATTTCGCCTTCTTTAAATAGACCCATTGATACCCATTTCGCCTATTCTCTGAATTAGACCGGGAGATAAATTCCCATTTAATTCGTTCGATTTCTGAGAGACATATTTTTTTCCTTATAAGAAAAGTCAAAACGGAATAATTTATAGTTCAAAAAACAATTTTTTTACAAAATCAATTCTTTTTAAAATGCCATTGATAAGAAGCTTTAAAGTTTACAACAAGTAACAAATGAATGCATTGTTCTTATTAATTATTGTATTATGTTCAATCATTTTTAACACTCAATAATTGTATCAAGATGTATGGGGCATTTAAAGTTCAAGTGACCTATATGGCCTCTGACACGATATGATAGATATAAAGTCATAGCCAATGGTTTCCAGATTTAACCTTCAGTCTGAATAGATATTAATAATGCCCATTTGGTTGTGACATTTGTACTTTTATCGAATCACAATGCTCAGACAAAAGATACGAACGATCCTTTCCGTGATCGTAAAGTAATTTGCAACTGATAAGTTTGCTTTGGTTACGCTGCAAATAAGTACTGAAGTTATTTACTTTGGTTCGCCCATTTTGAAAATATGTAATCAGCTACATCATAATATCGTAATTCTCCTTTCTAAGATAGACAGGAATGAGATCCATTGTGACTCTATGGAAGGAAAACAGCAAATAATTGCCAAACAGGTCAATTTGCTTTGTACGGCAGCACGGTTCGAGAAAGTGTTATGGCTGATTGATTTCTCGATGAATTTAAAAGAAAATTACCATTTATCAAGTACTTTAGCCAATACTAATTTCACCTCTCGTTGGTGAAGTGTTTGTTTAATCAATTAAAATTTCGGACGATATTAAATTATAAATAGATGAAAAAATCAACAGATAGGTAAATATCAATTCATAAATATTAATTAAGACCTAGCGCCCATTTCATTACGAGTATAAATAGACCTACTACCCATTTCGTCGAGTTTAGACCTTTTTTTCCATTTTCTAGAGTCGATTACCTGAAAAGACCTAGCTACCCATTGATATTTTGATTTCTGAATAGACCTTTTTTTCCATTTCGCCATGATTTGTGTGGGTTCAAAACATGACCTAACCTACCAATTTTGACAATCAAAACATGATATTTACGGACCAAGGACCAGCGCCGGGTTCTGATGACATTGATCGCCAAGGATTTTGTGTGGGTTCAAAACATGACATTGATGACCAAGGATTTGCCGAGTTCAAAACATGACATTGATACCCATTTGCCGAGTTCAAAACATGACATTGATCGCCACCCATTTGTGTGGAGTCAAAATAGACATTGATCGCCATTTGCCGAGTTGAAAGACATGACATTGATCGCCATTTCGCCGTGTTCAAAACAGACATTGATCGCCACCCATTTCGCCGAGTCTGAATAGACATTGCTACCCATTTGCCGAGTTCTGAATATGACATTGATCGCCAAGGATTTGCCGAGTTCAAAACATGACATTGATCGCCAAAGATTTGTGTGGGTTCAAAACACGACATTGATCGCCAAGGAGGTCCAGTTCAAAACATGACATTGATCGAACTAGGCCAAGGATTTGTGGGTTCAAAAACATGACATTGATCGCCAAGGATTTGTGTGGGTTCAAAACCTGACATTGATCGCCGTGATTTTGTGGGTTCAAAATAGGAATTGAATGCCAAGGATTTGTGTGGGTTCAAAACATGACATTGATCGCCAAGGATTTTGTCTTTCAAAACATGACATTGATCGCCAAGGATTTTGTGGGTTCGAAAATGACATTGATTGCCAAGGATTTATGTGGGTTCAAAACATGACATTGATCGCCCTTGATACGAGGCCGTTCAAACAGGACATTTCTCGCCAGGATTCGGAGCTTTTCCTTCACTCTCATACTTTGTTTGTTGGGTTCAAAACGATACATTGATCGTCATAGTTTGTCTGTTTCAAAAAACTGTTCTTGATCGATCTAGGATTTGTGTGTGCAAAACATGACATTGATCAGCCTACATTTGTGTCTCAAAAAAATGACATTGATCGCCAAGGATTTGTGTGTGTTCACAACATGACATTGAAAGGATTTGTGTGGGTTCAAAACATGACTATTGATCGCTGAAGGATTGTGTGAGTTCAAACATGACATTGATCGCCAAGGATTTGTAAAGTTGTGATCGCCAAAATTGTTGACATTGAAAACAAGGATTTATTGATTAAAACTGACATTTCGCCAAGGATTTCGCCAAGGATTTGTGTGGGTTCAAAACATGAGATTGATCGCCAAGGATTTAATTACAAAAAGTTCTATTTCTGAGAGGATTTTTTTGGGTTATAAGAAAAGACAAATCGGAAGGATTTGTATAGTTCAAAACATGACATTGATTAAAAGGATTTGTTTCAAAAAATGCCATTGATAAGAATTTTGTGAGTTCAAAACATGACATTGATCGCCAAGGATTTGTGCATTGTTCATTGATTAATTATTGTATTATGTTCAAACATTTTTAACACCAAGGATTTGTGTGGGTTCAAAACATGACATTGATCGTCAAGGATTTTTAAAGTTCAAAACATGACATTGATCTGACACGATTTGATATGATAATGATATGACATTGATCGCCAAGGATTTGTGTGGGTTCAAACATGACATTGATCGCCAAGGATTTGTGTGAGTTCAAAACATGACATTGACGCCAAGGATTTTGTTTGAGTTCAAAACATGACATTGATCGCCAAGGATTTGTGGGTTCAAAAAACGTGTGACATGGATTGCCAAGGATTTGTGTGAGTTGAAAACATGACATTGATTGCCAAGGATTTGCTTTGTGGGTTCAAAACATGACATTGATCGCCGTTGGTGAAGGATTTGTGAGTTCAAAAACATGACATTGATCGCATATGATAAAGACACCAGGATTTGTGTGAGTTCAAACATGACATTGATCGCCAAGGATTTGTGTGGGTTCAAAAAACATTGATGACATGGATTGCCAAGGATTTGTGTGAGTTGAGGAAAACATGACATTGATCGCCAAGGATTTGTGTGGGTTCAAAAACATTGATCGCCAAGGATTTGTGTGGTTCAAAACACGACATTTGATCGCCAAGGATTTGTGTGTGTTCAAAACATTGACATTGATCGCCAAGGATTTGTGTGAGTTCAAACATGACATTGATCGCCAAGGATTTGTGACATTGATCGAGTTGAAAACATGACATTGATTGCCAAGGATTTGTGTGGGTTCAAAACATGACATTGATTGCCAAGGATTTGTGTGGGTTCAAAACATGACATTGATTGCCAAGGATTTGTGTGTGACATTGATTCAAAACATGACATTGATCGCCAAGGATTTGTGTGAGTTCAAACATGACATTGAAGGATTTGATGGGTTCAAAACATGACATTGATTGCCAAGGATTTGTGTGGGTTCAAAACATGACATTGATCGCCAAGGATTTGTGTGGGTTCAAAACATGACATTGATCGATTTGTGTGTGTTCAAAACATGACATTGATCGCCAAGGATTTTGTGTGAGTTCAAAACATGACATTGATCGCCAAGGATTTGTGTGAGTTCAAAACATGACATTGATTGCCAAGTTCAAAAATTTGTGTGGTGTTCAAAACATGACATTGATCGCTGGGTTCAAAAATGACATTGATTTGTGTGGGTTCAAAACATGACATTGATCGCCAAGGATTTCAAAACGTGACATTGTTCAAAACATGACATTGATCGCCAAGGATTTGTGGAGTTTGACATTGATGGGTTCAAAATATGACATTGATCGCCAAGGATTTGTGTGAGTTGAAAACATGGATTCAGGAAAAACATGACATTGATCGCCAAGGATTTTGTGTGGGTTTTGTTCATTGATCGCCAAGGATTTGTGTTCAAAACATGACATTGATCGCCAAGGATTTGTGTGGAGTTCAAAACATGACATTGATCGCCAAGGATTTGTGTGGGTTCAAAACATGACATTGATCGCCAAGGATTTGTGTGAGTTCAAAACATGACATTGATCAAGGATTTGTGTGAGTTCAAAACATGACATTGATCGCCAAGGATTTGTGTGGGTTCAAAAAACATGACATTGATTGCCAAGGATTTGTGTGGGTTCAAAACATGACATTGATTGCCAAGGATTTGTGTGAGTTCAAAACATGACATTGATCGCCAAGGATTTCGCCAAGGATTTGTTCAAAACATGACATTGATCGCCAAGGATTTGTGTGAGTTCAAAACATGACATTGATTGCCAAGGATTTGTGTGGTTCAAAACACGTGACATGGATCAAGGATTTGTGTGAGTTGAAAACATGACATTGATTGATGGGCAAAACAATTGGATTTGTGTGGGTTCAAAACATGACATTGATCAAGGATTTGTGTGAGTTCAAAACATGACATTGATCGAGGATTTGTGTGGGTTCAAAACATGACATTGATCGCCAAGGATTTGTGTGGAGTTCAAAACATGACATTGATCGCCAAGGATTTGTGTGGGTTCAAAACATGACATTGATCGCTAAGGATTTGTGTGTGTTCAAAACATGACATTGATCGCCAAGGATTTGTGAGTTCAAAACATGACATTGATCGCCAAGGATTTGTGTGGGTTCAAAAACATTGATCGCCAAGGATTGATTGATTGCCAAGGATTTGTGTGTTCAAAACATGACATTGATCGCCAAGGATTTGTGTGGGTTCAAAACATTGATCGCCAAGGATGACATTGATCGCCAAGGATTTGTGTGGGTTCAAAACATGACATTGATCGCCAAGGATTTGTGTGGGTTCAAAACATGACATTGATCGCCAAGGATTTGTGTGGGTTCAAAAAATATGACATTGATCGCCAAGGACAAAAATGACATTGATCGCCAAGGATTTGTGTGGGTTCAAAACATGACATTGATCGCCAAGGATTTGTGTGGGTTCAAAACATGACATTGATCGCCAAGGATTTGTGTGGGTTCAAAACATGACATTGATCGCCAAGGATTTGTGTGGGTTCAAAACATGACATTGATCGCCAAGGATTTGTGTGGGTTCAAAACATGACATTGATCGCCAAGGATTGATCGCCAAGGATTTGTGTGTGTTCAAAAAACATGACATTGATCGCCAAGGATTTGTGTGGGTTCAAAAAACATGACAAGGATTGATCATTGATCGCCAGGAGGATTTGATCGCCAAGGTGAGTTCAAAACATGACATTGATCGCCAAGGATTTGTGTGAGTTCAAAACATGACATTGATCGCCAAGGATTTGTGTGGGTTCAAAACATGACATTGATCGCCAAGGATTTGTGTGGGTTCAAAACATGACATTGATCGCCAAGGATTTGTGTGTTCAAAAAACATTGACATTGATCGCCAAGGATTTGTGTGAGTTCAAAACATGACATTGAAAATTTGTGTGGGTTCATGACATTGATCGCCAAGGATTTGTGTGAGTTCAAAACATGACATTGATCGCCAAGGATTTGTGTGTGTCGCCAAGGATTTGTGGGTACAAAACATGGATCGCTCAAAACATGACATTGATCGCCAAGGATTTGTGTGTGTTCAAAACATGACATTGACATTGATCATTGATCCAAGTTCAAAACATGACATTGATGATTTGTGTGAGTTCAAAACATGACATTGATCGCCAAGGATTTGTGTGTGTTCAAAACATGACATTGATTGATTTGTGAGTTCAAAACATGACATTGATCGCCAAGGATTTGTGTGGGTTCAAAACATGACATTGATCGCCAAGGATTTGTGTTAGTTCAAAACATGACATTGATCGCCAAGGATTTGTGTGTGTTCAAAACATGACATTGATCGCCAAGGATTTGTGTGAGTTCAAAACATGACATTGATTGCCAAGGATTTGTGTGGGTTCAAAACATGACATTGATCGCCAAGGATTTGTGATTTGTGTTCAAAACATGACATTGATCGCCAAGGATTTGTTGTTAGTTCAAACATGACATTGATTTGTGTGAGTTCAAAACATGACATTGATCGCCAAGATTTGTGTGAGTTGAAAACATGACATTGATTGATTTGTGTGGGTTCAAAACATGACATTGATCGCCAAGGATTTGTGTGGGTT
Source organism: Doris montereyensis (assembly GCA_037039925.1). Classification (NCBI taxonomy): domain Eukaryota; kingdom Metazoa; phylum Mollusca; class Gastropoda; order Nudibranchia; family Dorididae; genus Doris; species Doris montereyensis. The sequence continues at coordinate 384,184 of JAXRKP010000233.1, forward strand.
CAAAAATGACATTGATCGCCAAGGATTTGTTGATGACGCCAAGGATTTGTGTGGGTTCAAAACATGACATTGATCGCCAAGGATTTGTGTGTGTTCAAAACATGACATTGATCAAGGATTTGTGTGTGTTCAAAACATGACATTGATCGCCAAGGATTTGTGTGGGTTCAAAACATGACATTGATCGCTAAGGAACATATGGGTACAAAACATTGCTACACCCACTTTGTTCCCCCAAGTTATCATTTTCTGATCTTTTAAGGTTTTGCTTTTATTCGTAATTCTGAAGAAACACCTCAAAGACCGAAGATTTAAAACAGACAATGACGTTATCAAAGAGGTGAAATAGTTTTTGAAGAGGGGTAACTGTGGTCCAGAGATAGAGTGTCTTCCTCTTAATCAGAAGGTCAGGGTTTCGTGCCGCGGTAGGTGGAAAAGTTGTCTTTTTTTTGGTAAGACCCCTCCCCGCACCTCCGCCTCCTTGCCACCGCCCTGTTTAGGTAGTTGGATCGACACCTAGTCCCATCAGAGACGAGCGATTAAAAGGAGATCATGTAAGCAGATCACAACACTCTGAGCAAGTTAAAGATTTATTGGCTGTTTACAGCGCATTCTGAGCAACATCAAAAATCCTACCAACTACCCCAAGATCCCCGTCAACACATTTCGAACACACCATCACAAAACACACGGCCAGGTTTAGCCCACACCTTAAAATGGCAGCATCATACACAGCCAGATTTAGATTTGGATTTCTCATAAAACGGTTAATAATGTTTCTTATGTTTTCTGAAGTGTTATCTTTCCCACAAACTCGCGATAATTCTTCTAGTGATGTAAACATAAGATCCTACACGCTATATACACTTACACGATATAAACATGAACGCAAAATAAACTTACACAATATAAACATACATAATATATGCAATGACACACATACATACATACGTACATACATACATACATACATACATACATACGTACATATACTCATATATACATTCATACATACATACATACATACATACATACACATACATACAAACATACAAACAAACAAACATACAAACATATACATACATACATACATACATATTTACATACATACATACATACATACATACATACATACATACATACATACATACATACATACATACATACATACATACATACATACATACATACATACATACATACATACATACATTCATACACTCATATATACATTCATACATACATACATACATTCATATATATCTATACGTACATACATACATACATACTTGCATACATACATACAAACAAACATACAAACATATATACATACATACATACATACATTCATATATACATGCATACATACACACATACATACATATATACATACATACATACATACATACATACATACATACATATATACATGCATACATACATACATACATACATACATACATACATACATACATACATACATACATACATACATACATACATATATACATACTTACATACATTATATACATGCATACATACATACATACATACATACATATATACATACATACATACATACATACATACATACATATATACATACATACATACATACATATATACATACATACATACATATATACATACATACATACATACATATATACATGCATACATACATACATACATACATACATACATACATACATACATACATACATACGTACATACATGCATATATACATACTTACATACATACATACACATATAAATACATACATACATACATACTACATACATACATATATACAAATACACACACACATACATATTACATACAACAATACATACATACATACATACATACATACATACATACGTACATACATGCATATATACATACTTACATACATACATACACATATAAATACATACATACATACATACTACATACATACATATATACAAATACACACACACATACATATTACATACAACAATACATACATACATACATACATACATACATACATACATACATACATACATACATACATAAATAGATACATACATACATACATACATACATACATACATACATACATACATACATACATACATACAAGTCTTTTCAAATTATTTCAAATTGCAAAGGCTATGATTGCTTCATCAGAACACCGTGCAAGCCTAGGCGTAGAGAAGCCATTTGTGAAAGCCAAGATCGTGTATCGATGAATTGACATAGAGGACACTGCGGGGTTCTACGTTCAATGATTCTGTTTGACTTTGGCAATCTCTTTGTTCTCGTTGTTTGTTAGTGATAGGAACATAGACACGGAAAAGGGTTTCTTGCGATAAGACGAAGATTTAAATGTAAATCTACATGTAATGCCTTTTTTTTTTAGGTTCTACGTTGGATTTTCGTTCTATGCATACTATTTTCTATTTCGGTTGAGTTATAATGGACATGCTTAGGCTTACATAAATATCAGCGTTTGGTTTATCGTTTGTATGTTGTTTTGTTGTTTTATTTTATGTCTTCTTTTTGGGTTGTTGTTTTTTTTTTTTTTGGGGGGGGGGGGGGGTGCGAGTGGGAGTGGGGGTGGGGGTGGGGAGAGGGTGGTTCTTCTTTTTGTAGGGCGGGGTTAGGGACTCCCCCTAACCCCGCCCTCAAAAAAAAGTTTAACGCCGCGCTCAAACCAACTTTGTTGACGATAATAAACCAGGAAGATTGCTAAATATATTTTTTTTTTTTGGAGAAATAATATCAAAAGAATCAATCTCAAATGGAATAGCATGCATTCATGTGCACACGCATAGAAAAAGACAATCAGTTTATAATCTAAATCAATTCAATTCATCTAGTACTCTACTTAGATCTAGTTAGTTTAAAGAACAAATCCAGCAGCAAGAAAAACATGTATGCTATTCCATTTGAGATTGATTGTCTTGAAATTATTTCTCCAAAACTGTTGTTTCTGTTACACAAATGATAAAATATTCAGCAATCTTCCTGGTTATTATCGTCAGCAAAGTTGGTTTGAGTGCGGCGTTAAACGACCACCCTCCCCCCCCCCCGCCCTACAAAAATACAAAAAGGAGAACCATGTACATGTACTACCTTTTTCCACAACTAAGTTGATCTGTTGGTAGAATTTTATAAACATTGTTCCCAGACTGCCCTGTAAACAGTCAAGGAATCTTTATTTTAATGTACACAGAGTTTGTCTAATGGGACTATGCGTTGATTTTCCTGCTTAGATCACGGAGAAAAGAGGCGGGGCGGGGGGGGGGGGAGGTTACTCCTAAGACAAATCAAAATTGTTTTTCAACCAGTCGGGCACGAACCCACCACCTTTTAGTTGAGAGCCCGACACCATCCACCATGAAGGAGGGTGAGCAATGAACTGTAGACTCGGTGTTTCCATAGTTCTGTAGGGACTACAACTGATACTTTGATTGCCGTGAAGGAAGGTGAACAATGAACTGTAGACTCGGTGTTTCCATAGTTCTGTAGGGACTACAACTGATACTTTGATTGCCATGAAGGAAGGTGAGCAATAAACTGTAGACTCGGTGTTTCCATAGTTCTGTAGGGAATACAACTGATACTTTGATTGCCGTGAAGGAAGGTGAACAATGAACTGTAGACTCGGTGTTTCCATAGTTCTGTAGGGACTACAACTGATACTTTGATTGCCATGAAGGAAGGTGAACAATGAACTGTAGACTCGGTGTTTCCATAGTTCTGTAGGGACTACAATGACTTTGACTGAACTGTAGACTCTGTGTTTCCATAGTTCTGTAGGGACTACAACTGATACTTTGATTGCCGTGAAGGAAGGTGAGCAATGAACTGTAAACTCGGTGTTTCCAGGTAAACCACGATTGCGTTGTAATAGTTCTGTAGGAACTACAACTGATACTTTGATTGCCGTGAAGGAAGCGGCACAGTAAAGATCAATCAACAGCCAATCTTAAACGCAAATTATTATTTTTTTAAATTGACAGCAATCTGATTGGTGGCTATTTCAGGAGCTTGGATTTTCGTCCAATCCGAATATTAGAACGCAAGACATTCTTTTAAGACTTTGTAAAAGTGGAATTCACCGCATCCACCATACGCGGTGATCTGGGGGGGGGGTGAATTAAGAGGAAACAGCTAAATGAGAAAGAGAGTGAAAAGTGAAAGTGAAAGACGAAAGAGTGACAAGAAAGAAGTAGATCCTATCTTTAATGCCCAAAAAAAGAGATTTTGCTCGAAAAAATTGAGAAAATATTTCAACCGTTGGCGGGGCTCGAACCCACTACCTTTTTGGTTGAGAGACCGACGACACCTTGCCTCTGGACTAAGTGTATCCACATTGAAGACATCTTTGGTGGCTGAGCCAAAATTGTTACCATTACCAGTAACATGTGGCATTCCAGTTCAGGGGTGACCTAAAGTTGATTGGGTTTCTCTTAATTTATTCCTTATATTATTTCAAGTCGTATATGAACAATTGAAGCTATTATTCTCTTTGCGGACATTCCAACGTTAAACACTGAAATTGCTCTGTCATTCTTCAATGCTTAATCAAGGCATAATTTTTAAGTTTTAAAACTTGTAGACTGGAAGTTTTAGTCATGTGTTCATGAACAGAAAAGGATACAGATGACTGAATTTGGAAATTTGAATTTACACATAAATAAACAAATAGAGGGCTAAAACACATATCAAGGGGAGATAATTCAAGAACATTTTTTAGGTCAAATCGCTGTGAGATCATGTGGATCCAGTGCTTGTGGTGAGTAGATTTCATTTATTATTCCCATGAAGTCATTTCCCCATTGAGCAGTAAACACGAGAAAATGGATACTTTCTTTTGCTTCTCAGTATATAATGATATTACAGCCTACTGATATTGCGGTCCTAAGCACATCAATAATGGTCAGATACCTGAAGGTAATTCAACCTGCAAGACTATCAACACCTGTGGTAAACACAACTTTGAAAACAAATTGTCCCCATAAATGAAAACTAGATAAGCAACGCTAGCACCAAGAAATAAAGGCATATTTATATTAGCCAAGTGTATGAATTCAATTCAAGACACGAAACTGCTTGGTTTAAATTCCATTTATTAATAACATAATAAATTACAATCAATAAAAAAAATAAGCTTAAAAATAATTGCTGACATACAAAAATTTAAAAAATGGTTCAACATAGCACAATAATAAAAAAGGGTTTTATGTCAGCATAAAATTAATATTCATATCACCCCGCCAACATCTCATACACAAATATACACACATAAACATGCGTATACACATACACAAATCTCATTTTAAATATTGCCTGTTGTACTGTTCTAGCTTCATAAAGGGGCCATTACAGTCCCTGCCATTTAGAAAAATGCTTTGATTTATCTGATAATCCTCCCTCCTCCTCCCCCTCCTCCTCCACCCACACACACACAAAATATTCTTGTTGATCTGATTTGAACTAGAAAAGAAAAAAAAGATTAAAACAAAGAAGAACACCATGGTGAGATTCAAAGAGATCTATTCCATCATTCTTAATCATCTATGTATCAATCAATATAAAAAAATATCACTGATCTATTCCATCATTCTTAATCATCTATGTATGAATCAACTAAAAAAATGTAAATTAAATTAACAAACAAGAAAAAAAAACCCCATTCTTTCAACTTTAACTTCACTGAAGATTTAAACTTTATCTCCAAATATAAAACTATTATACATACTAATGATAAAATGGTATTATGGTCAATATCTTCTGTGAGTCTGCCGCACTTTGAGGAGTTATTTTTTTTCCTATTTGATTTGATTTACCCACATCCACAACTAAGGTGACTTCGGGGGGGGGTATGACCTTCTTTTTTATCGTCCGATGGGACTATGTGTCTAGCCACCTATCTGGACCAGGGTGGTAGATTTTGCTCGAAAAAACGTCAGAACATTTTTTAACCGTTGGCTCAAATCCATTACCTTTTGGTTGAGAGGCCAACACCTTGCCTCTGGACTACCGAGTCCCCTTTGAGGAGGAGAGTTACACAAGTTCCATGTTGGCATGTAAATGTAAGTGTAAGCATGCTGTGCAAGATGCAAAGACATGAAAGACAATATTGCATAGATAATGAATAAAACTCAACGTTTGTGATCACTTACCTCATACTCAGAACCTGCCTCTCCCACCCACACAGAGACAAAAACATCAAGAAATGTGGTAATCAAAATACACTAGTCCAAATAGCAAGGGTTTAAAGCAAGACTGTCATATCTGCAAAATTGAGGCTTGGAGGTTGTCAGCGCCTTTACCTTCATTGGCGCCCGTTTTTGAATTTCAAAAAGGTCACAACTTTAGGCAAGAGATCAAAAGCCTCTTGTAATGTTTTCTCGGACATATCTGTGAACATTGGTTTGGGTTTAATGCACATCCGTACATACACTTACATACGAGACAAAAACTCAAACCCTCATAAATCAAGATACTGACATATACAAAACCTTTAAGAAAAATTGATTCTAAAATAAAACAATAAACTAACAATGTTCCAAAAACTTGAAGACGACTGACTTATAATGTGAGATGAATGTTAGCATGTTGATCAATTCCTTTCTTAAAATTCCCTTTCATCTTATTATGCAATATATATCACACGAAATATTGTAAAGACCATAAATAAGAAAATACATACGTTCATGCTTTTCAAAATAAATAACCTCAAGTGATAATTAAATTAAAGAGTATGCTAAGAACACCTTCATTTCATTAAGTCTGACCCCATCTGTGGTATTTACACAGTTACTCCCCTTTATACAGTCCCCTCCCACTTCTCTCGGCAACCAGCCCCGTTCCATTCAATCCCTTGCCACAACATGAGGAATGCATTTTTAAGACTCGCCCTCAATGTCAGGGACAGAGCTATCATCATAAAGTAAAAAATCGAAACAAAAATGTTCCATAAATATATAAATAAAATCTTGAAAAATTAACTTCGCATCAGTTTCCAGATGTTTAAAAATTCTTGAATGAAATGATGGTCATCATGCAAATTGACTTGAATGACAGACCTTACGGAAATGATCCACACAAAAAATGATCAAGAAAGACATGCATACCATTATTATTCAAAACTGACACTTTCAAAATTGAATACATCTATCACCATGAAACAATGAAAATGATAAACAGCCTACAGCTGTACAACAGTAAACAATGCTTCTATCGAGATAACATTTTTTTTTTTTATAATTTAAATTATTCTTATTGTAAAACAGACAAATATGTAAAGAACTGAAAATATTTACAATTACAATTCCTCTATATGCATTTGTTTTAAACACACCACAAACCAAAAATCTGGTTACATAAACATACACAAAAAGAAATATGTTCTTTGTCACATCTGTTCATTTCATATAAAACCAAGTAAGCTAGGAAAATTATCGCTTTACATTTTTCTAATGCCATCAAATTTTGAGAAGCAAATCTTTATTTTGAGACAGACAAGCAAATATTCAGCTGGTTTTCATTTATTTATTAGCTGACAGCCAAGAGGAGCAACATGAAGATTTGCTATTAAGATTCCTTTCCATTAAAAAAAAAAAAAGAAACAAGTAAAAAATAAGAAGCCTCTCTGTATCATTATTCAAGAATTCCAATATCTAAAATGAAAGAATGTATCGGGCACATTTTAAACATACAGAAATAAATCAACTCAGATGGTTTGGCCATGTAAACAGAATGAATGATAAAAGAAAAGCTAAATGAGGATACATTGCTAAAACGCACAGTGAAAGACCAAAAGGCAGTCTTCGGAGAAAGTGGGAAGAAGATATAAAAGAGGCACTAAAACAAAGAAGTTTAAGTTTACAGAAGGAAACAGAAAATGTCAGGACAGGGTTACCTGGAGAAAGATCATTTCAGGCATCTGAACCCATACACCGGAAGGTAGAATGAGAACTGATAAAGAAAAAAAGAAAGAAAGTTTGTAACACCTGAGAAAAGTGAATAACCCTGTAAATCAGTGATAAATATCACAAACACTTTTTAAAGTACTCATATTTGTTTTTTAAACTTTTCTTATATATAATCTGTAAAATATGATGTGATAGTATGCTTCCATAATTAATATGTTTATTATGATAATACATTCATTATACAAATGGTTCTTCAATATCCGGTCACACTCACAGATAAAAACATTTTGAAAAGAATTGGAAGGCAGTGGCAGTTCACTTTTAATCAAAAGTCTCTGTTTGAAAATAAATCAATGTCAGACTGTTTGGAATCAGTAAATGCATGACTCGAAAATGTGCAACACATTGGAGTTTTTTTCATAGTGGCTTTGTTTGGTAACTATGTGTTACAAATTTCAAGATATACAACCATGTCACTAGTATTTCAATATTGTACATAATCCCCATTATCAATCCATAGTATCATAAATTCAATGACGCATCTTGATCACTAAACCGGCAGTGACGATGCTACTTGTGAAAAATCCCAGATAGCCAAACGAGAAAAAGCCGATGGACTCCAGCATGTAGCCGCCAATGGTTGGTGAGACAGTGCGAATCAACGAGTTGACAGCCATGTTCAAGCCCAGCATAGCACCTGTCGAAGGATGAGAATAGTGAGATTTATAATATGTACGATACAATTCGCTTAATTTGACATGACATACTGTTTTCAACATTTACAATCAATTATGGTTGATCTCAATATAGGGGAAAACTAAGCTGATGTAATTGAAGAAAATTGCGTTTTGAGTGGATCATCTTTTTTCTCACCAATGATACATCTGTACTGAGTGGCAAAAGAAAGTTTCGACTTTTCTCGTGTTTACTGCTCACATGGAAATGACATCATGGGAAAAAAGGGTGAAATCTACCCACAACAGGCAACACTTGGTGGCATCAATGGCTGAGTGGTTAGACTGCTGGACTTGGGATCATGAGGTTCTAGGTTTGAATCCTAGCAAAGCTAGGCCCGAGGTATTCCTTGGGAAAAACACACAATACACATTTTACCCACTCCACCCAGGTGCAACTGGGTATAAGCACTAGCTTGGGATTTTTCCAGCTCGACGAAGGAAAACAATAAACAGACAATGAAAGGGAATAGTTGAAGTTTATTACTTTCCATAACGGTGGAGATCTATTTTCATTCTGTAACTTGTTATATTCCATTTCATTTAACAGATTTTCCCCACATCGGAACGAAGAGAAATTTTATTTTAACAGTATCGAGACTAGGGCCTGAAGCATAGCGGAAGATGTGCCAATAATGTTTGTGTTAGAATTGAGTGATATAATAAATATTTTGACCCTGTTTGTCGATATCAAATACTTCACTGTAGACGTTAGGTTTTGAAGCAAAAAAAAACTATCTGCAAAACCCCATTTCGTAAGTCATAACAATGTAGCTGTCAACCTTTGACTCTGACCGAGTGAACTTATTCTAACCGGCACAACGGCCTGTAACGTTCCAGAAAACATTGATACTTCAACTTGAGTTAACTCCCTTTAAGATAATCAACAAAAAAGTCTGCCGATCTCCGGCCTTTCTGACGGAGCATAACAGCAGTTGTGCCAACTCAGAATGGTGCCTCCAGACTTTCACTCAATTCTTTCCTCGTCTCTGCCCTTAACTTTGGGTTCCTTAAAACACAAAAACACAATTAACCCTCATATATGCACTTTTCAAGTCAAGTACAGCTGTATGGACTCAAAGCCCCCAAAAATCTGTCTTCAATACGTCCTTTTACATACTGGTTGGCAGCTATGTAACGATGTGAATGAACTACAAAAACAAGAAAAAAGTTCATTGAAGACTTCTACTGCACCTGTGTCTGCTTCAGCTACTGTGTGTGTCAGTGCAGATGTTATAAGTACATTCTGTAGCGTCAAGCCTGTCACCAATGGTATGAACACTAAACACATTTCAGTTACAGTTGTCACAAAACTCTGTGGAAGAGATCATGGCAAGAGCGTTAATTCAATTCTGTCTTGACCAGAAACAATTACGGGTTGTCAGTTTACAGTTTAAAGACAGAGCTGTTAAGATCTGCTTTTACTTTCACTGGAGAATGAAATGCGTGTTTATTGCTGTTGCAAATGCTTTTTACTGTGATGCTCCATAGTTTGTTTGATTGGATTTGTAAATTGTGCATTTCAAAAAAATAATTTTATACTTTTGATTGTACAGCGCCATCGAGTACCTTTGGTGGACGTCAGGCACACTACCTTATGTATTATTATCATAATTATTATTATTATTATTATTATTATTATTATTATTATTATTATTATTATTATTATTATTATTATTATTATTATTATTATCATAATTATTATTATTATTATTATTATCATGATTATTATTATTATTATTATTATTATTATTATTATTATCATAATTATTATTATTATTATTATTATTATTATTATTATTATTATCATTATTATTATTATTATTATTATTATTATTATTATTATTATTATTATTATTATTATTATTATTATAATTATTATTATTATTATTATTATTATTATTATTATTATTATTATTATTATTATCATGATTATTATTATTATTATTATTATTATTATTATTATTATTATATAATTATTTTATTATTAATAAATGGAGGAGTCATTTCAATAGTGTGCCAATTACAATCATGTCATTTAGAGAAAAATGCCAAAAAACATGGACTTTGGCACTGTTGGCTTTGGGAATTCCAACTTTCAAACGGCTGTACATGTAATGTATTCTCATCTTATCATTTTCACACTTTTCAGGAAGCATGATTTCCATTTATTCCTACGATTATCTCTGTTTCATTTTTCATGAAAATGGACATAGGCATACTATTGAGCTGACCCCTTCAAATATATTTAATTCATAGACAGAGAAAAACCCTCTTATCGTTTACTCATGCTTATCATTCATGAGTGAGAATAGAAAGTAGCTAACAACAGACAGCATGACTAAGCCATGACTGCTAAAGTCTAACAGACACTTAAATCCCCTTAACATGAAATGGAGAAGAGAAAAGGGCAAAAGATAAAAACGATTCATTCCCTTACCAGCAAAAGATAAGAAACACATAAAAGAGCGGCAGAGCCTGTCAAAATAGATAACTCCGAAAATCTCTTTGAGATCGGACCAACTCCAAAGCCTTGAACAATCTGAAAACGTAATATATCCAAATTTAAACTTTACATGGTAGTCTTATTTCAAAGGTTATCAAAATAAATTGAAGAACAAAGTCACTGAAAAACATTCAAGTCTCATCATTATATGATCATTACAATTACAGGTTGTGAGTCGCTAGTGGCCGAGTGACTAGGCTACCTGACTTGGGATCATGAGGTCCCGGGTTCAAATCCGAGCAAAGCTAGGCCAGACACTGTGCTCCTTGGGAAAGACACTCTACGCCCATTTTCCCCACTTGACCCAGGTGCAAATGGGTATTAGCACTAGCTTGGGAGTATAAACCTGCGTCAGACTAGTGTCATTCCAGGAGGTGATTATCATTAACTGTTCTGTTTTACACCACAGAAACTGTGATATGATCCAGCTCTATGAGTCACACTGACCTTAAAGGAACTTTTTTACAATTACCATCTGTGTTGGCATTGCTGGTTTGCTGCCTGACAAAGGGTTATACCCGAAACATCATGTGACTGTTTTGTCTTCTTTGGTGTAGTTATCTATTGTCATTCGTCCCTTTAATTATGACAATGATGATGGCAATGATAATGATAATAATGACAATTAATATTCATAAAAATTATCATCAGGTTTATTTTACTGAAAATTATCATGATTATTATCATTGCCATCATCTCATTCTTATTCTTTTCCTCCTTTTTCTTTTCTCCTTCAATTTCTTTTTTCGTTGGTTTCAGAGAATATTCTTATAACTTGTTAAAAGATTATTATTATTATTATCATCATTATCATGCTCATCATTATTAGTAATAGAAGTAAAACAGTCTCTGTGTGTGTGTGTGTGTGTGTGTGTCTCCCTCTCTCTCTCCCTCTCTCCCTCTCTCCCTCCCTCCCTCCCTCCCTCTCTCTCTCTCTCTCCTCCCTCCTCTCCCTCCCTCCTCTCTCTCTCTCTCTCTCTCTCTCTCTCTCTCTCTCTCTCTCTCTCTCTCTCTCTCTCTCTCTCTCTCTCTCTCTTTCTCTCTCTCTCTCCTAAGGATTATGATAGACAGAGACAGTAAGGGACTTAAGAAGCTTAGATCATGTAGGAGATAAAAGCAAACACTGACCATGGCCATAATCCCAATGTAGGACATCATGTAGCTATTCTGGTCAGGGGGCAGTTTGAAAATCTCCAGTGCTATAATGCTAAACATGCCTTGGAAGATCCCAATGGGCACACCTGGGAACAAATGCAAACATTTTCAAACATTTTGTTGATTCTGATGGGTCGTGCTGGTAGCTGAACAAAACACTACGTAAAAACACAAAGTTCGAGGATATATTGCGATATTGTATCCTTTTTTGAAAAATTATATTTGACAGATAAAAAAAAACTTTTTCTATGTTAATTGATGTTGCATGAATTGTTGCAAAATTTAAATATAATGCCAAAGGAGTATAAAATAATTCTAAAGACTTCAAACACAGTCGTCTCCACCTAAGAGAAATTCTTAATTGTGTTGTGTGTCAGTTCTCTGATTTCCTTTTATTCTTCTTCAGAATCAATTTCTTTTCTTTTTCTTCTCTTTATTCTTGTCCTCTGCCCTCTTCTCCTTTCTTCTCTTTCTCCTGTGCTTGTCCCTTGTTTAATCTTCTTTTTTTCCCCTAGTGCCTGGCCACACTCTTGTATAAACAACTCATTTTAAGCAAACAGAAGAGAATCCTTAGGTTTACCTGTGCCAAGCTTGACAGCCAATAGAAAAGCTGCACCAGGGGCTTTAAGAAGTTGTCCAATCTTTTTAAGACTAAATATGCTGTCTTTGCTGGTGTCTGAGAACAAATAAAAAACAAAACTGTTTACATGAAGACAACAACACAAATCTATGGTAATGGATAATCACAAATACAAGCTTAAAATGAAGCATTTTAAAAAAAATCATATTCCCGACATGCCTCCAAAAATCTTTGTTTCATTGAAATGTACCTCATCCACTGTATGTGGCAATCTCAGGTTGAATTAAGAGTAAACAGCAAGGTGAATGACAAGTGAAGAAGTGAAAGGAAAGAAGTAGGACATACAAGCAGCATCTGCCGACCAAACAAAAGTGCACATCAGTGCATGAATTTACAGTTTAATTGGAATTGATCCCGTCCACCATCTGCGATGATCTCGGGATGAATTAAGAGGAAACGGCAAGATGAAAGGACAGTAAAAGAGTGAAAGGAAAGAAGTAGGACCTACCAGAAGCGCCCACCAACCAACCACGCATGAATTCACAGAGTGAAAACAAAATTTGAAGTAAGAAATGCTGGTGTGTAGGCTTGACTAAAACTGACGTAGTAACTAGTCGTATGTCAACAGATAAAAACCAGACAAAATCCAAAGACCAATGAATTTCAAAAAAGAAAGTGACAGGTTCATGAATAAAAACAACATTCCATGACATACAAAATAAACTGTTATTTTATTTGTCTCTTGTTTTTTATTTTACTTAACTGCCTGCTTTATATTATTTTTTATATATTCATGTGTGCCAAAGTTGTAATGTAAGAAAATTGACCGCTACAAGCAATGGCTATGACATATATTCATTTTCCCTGTTCTTCCATCGTTGTCATTGTTAAATTAGCAAGGGATCATCTCGAAAACAGTCGTAAGCAATACTTCACAATAGGTCATGTGACAACACACACTGGGATTTTAAATAATGCTGCTTGGTTGTATGCAATGGTGATGGTTTGACAAAACAGAATACAATGTGAATTTTTTTAATCTTGAGAGAAAATTGCATTGTATATCACATCCTTAATTATCATCTATGTTTGTTTTGTTTTGTCTCTTTTTTCTTCCTGAGAGGAAAATGGAAGTTGTGAAGCTAGACTGTATTTCTTTCAACATTCATAAAGATGTTCTTTATATTTGTAAGTGTTATGCTTCCAAATAAATTCCTGAGAAATGTTTATGGTGTAAAATACATGTGTTTGATTTTGATAAAATTTTGATGTCTAGGACAAATTGGGTTTTATGGGTTACATCCTTTGTTTCCTTCTGGTTTGTTTTGCTGTTGGCTTTGTTCACCTTTCAATTTCTGAGCAGAATTAGAGTTATGTCTAAATGTGTGTTTTGTAATCAAGTAGAGACACTTTGGTATGGTAGGCAGCACATTATAATTACTGGGTATAGTTATTTGGTAATTGAAACAGAAATGAGATCAGGATCAAGCTATGTGAGAATTTTTTACTTAAATAAATGAGATTTTAAATTTCTTCCTTTGGATTCCATTCGCTAATTAGTAATTCATACCGTAGGATTGAAAAGCAAATTGTGATACAAAAAGTTGAAACCAAAAAGAGATGTAGAGACGCCATATTCAAAGCTGAATAATGACAAAATTGCAGCATGATAGATAGTGAAGTGTAAAATAATTTTAGTAAGACACGTAGACTACAATAAATTTTTTAATCAAACTGAAACTTATCCATCTAAAACCAGTCATTTGAGAAAAGTGTAGAAGATTGTAAAGTCTAAACCAGCAACAATGTGAACATGAATACTAAACCCAAACCCTGAATGCATAAACAAACAGCTTTAAAAAACCCAAACCCTGATTGCATAAACAAATAGCTTTAAAAAACCCAAACCCTGATGCATAAACAAACAGCTTTAAAAACCCGAACCCAAAACAAAACACAGGCACACTGCTTTTTTAAAATACTTATTCAATTTTACCTAGGGAAAGAAAACTGCCTACAAAAAGTAGTGTAAGTTTTGTACACAAATATTTGTTAAGAGTTCATTCAAATCATAACTGACAATGGGTGAGAAAAAATACCAAATGGACTAAGCTAGGGTGAACAGAAACAAAGAAGCAAGGTAGAATGGAGAAGGGGGAGGAATGCCAGGTAAAAGGTTTCATAATGTTCTACATTTGGGTACGTCTCTTTTTTTCAGTGTGTTTGTGGTAACAAATTGTAAGCTGGCAAGAGAGTTGAGAAGGACTTTGAATGAAATGGCCTGTTGGGGGATGAAAGATGTACAGTCGGTGGTGCAGAGATACGGATTATAAATCCATCTTTTATCTTTTAATAAAGCATAATCTTGTTTGGGTTTTCCACTAAGACAAAGTTCCTTGCAGGTCAAAACAGCATACAGAGCCAGAGTTTCCCCAGCTTCTATAGCGTGAAGCGGAACAGGTGATAAAAAACTTCCTGGACAAGACGCTAGTCTGACCCAAGCTTTGCTCCCAAGCTAGTGCTTGTATCCATTTGCACCTGGGTGGAATGGGAAAATATGTGTTAAACATCTTTCCCAAGGAACACAACATTGGGCCTAGATTTGCTAGGATTCATACCTGAGACACCTCATGATCCCAAGTCTAACCATTTGGCCACTAATGCCACTTTTCCTCCTAGGTGTGCAGAATAATCATAAGCATTACAATACTCGTCAAATAATTAAATGATGAAACGAGTTCAGAAAAATCATGAAGCAAAGTTGAGAATTGAAAAGAGCTATTCCTTTCTACAGTTTTAGTAAAAATGTTTGGGGAAATACTGGAATATATTTCATATCAAAACTACCGCTTATCATTCAAATGTGGTACAATGTATTAAAATTAATGGTAAATAGAAGGCAAATGGTTCTGGATACAATAATTACACTCAACAATACTGAGACAAACACTCAAATTAAGATTTTTGGATAATCAGTAATTGAAGGGATCATTTTAATTGTGTGCCTATGACCTATTTCGTTAAAAACAAGACAGAGAGATAATCCTAGGGAATAAAAGGAAATCAGGTTTTTTGAAAAGTATGAAAGTGATATGATGAAAACACATCACATTTACAGCCATTTGAAATTTGGAATTCAAAAAGCCATCTGTGCTTACGTCCATGGTGTTTTACATTTTTCTCTAAATTGCGTAATTGTACCTTAGGCGCACTGTTGAAATGACCCCTTCAATTTGTTAAGACTCAAGCAAGCTGTCTTGAAGAGAAAATGTGTGTTTCAATCCTGTGATTGTCATGAATCAAATATTTCAATAATAATTTGTTACAGAATTGTATGTAAGAACATTTTTAAAAGAAAGACATTAAATTCAATGGCTGGAGGACTGTTAATAGAAAGACAAAAGATCAGATATGATACGTGTGATGTTTTAATTATTTGTAACAATTTAATATTTTGTTTATAAATGTGTTTCTTTCAAGAAATCTGTTTTTATTCAAGTAGCCTGATTGCTTGAGAAATAAAAGAAAAACAGATTTATTGTTTATTAGCAAAGATATTATCATACCTATTCCTTTCCTTTCTTTTTCTTAACGCCAAGAAAACAGTATTTAAAAATACAGGTAGTTATTTGGGTCTTCTAAATGTTGAGGTTTGGTTGTTGTTGTTGGGGTTTTTTTCTCAATTTTATTCTATTTGTGTACAGTAAATAAAAATAATAAGTCTTTTCGGACAGCTTGGAATGGTAATCTTACACTACAGATATACCATTTAAAAACATGGCTGTTAACATCTGGCAGCGCATCTTTTCTTTTACAAGTTTAACTCTCCCTGTTGTTCTGTTTCAATTCTTTTTCTTTCATACTTTTTAATGCATTATTCATGTGCACAATGGTATGTTTGTAGTAATTACAGAACACTGTTAATTTTGTTTTCATGCAAAGAATATGATACATCTGATTAAAAAATAAAGATTTGAAGAAGGGATTCAACAAAATGGAAATGGCAATAAAACTTGAAAGTCAAGTCAACATATATATTATATTCACCTAATTTGGATTTTTTCTTTTTCTCTGCCCCTATAATCAAGATGAAAGTATCAGAGAAAATTGAATATAGATAGCTGAATACAAAAACTATTACTTGGTGAGATGAACAAGTTAAATGATTCATATGACGTTGAAATATAAAGACAATTACATAGCTGCCAACCATTTTGCATTAAAAGACAGACTGATCGCATGTGTGAATTCTAGCTTGCATGAAGCCGGAAATATTTAAGAAAACATTGATAATTCAACTTCAATCAATCTCCTTCAAGGTCAGTAACAAAAAGTCTGCCAACCACTAGCCTTTTTGGTAAAATGCAATAGTAGTTTTGCTAACACAGGCTCTGAACTTTCACCCCAATCTTTCTGAGCCTCTGCTGTTTAACTCAGGATTTCTTTTTTTAAATACTTCAGGACAATTAACCGTAATACAATATACATACTCTTCAAGGTTAAAAATAGACGTACAGATTCAAAACTTAAAAAATATATCCCATACTAAATACATTTTTTAAATCCTGGTTGGCAGCTGTGCAATTAGAATGTAGTTCTTAACTGTGAACTTAAGAACCTGAAGGAAAAGTGAGGCGGTGTGGAATCAGAATGTATTTGTTAACTATGAACTTAGGAACCTGAAGGAAAAGAAGGCGGTGTGGAATTAGAATGTATTTGTTAACTGTATTTGTTAACTGTGAACTTAGGAACCTGAAGGAAAAGAAGGCGGTGTGGAATTCAAAGAACATTATCTAAAAATTGACACGCTCAAGCTGAAAATTCAATCACAGAAAAATCAGCAAATGAGGTGGTTATCAATGCAAGTTGTTAAAATAAAAACAACATATAAAGATCACAGCAGTGTAAGTCAATCAGAAATTTCAATGGTTGAATACATGGAATGTGTGAATGCAGGTGATCAACAAAGAAATTTCTTCGTCACTCAACTCAACGTAAGCACTACCGATAGCCGAATACCAACACATGTTGTTGTCAAGACTGCTCGCTGCTAAGCCCGAATCCAAAATTACTGATCTCCCCTTACAAATCTTTCTCTAAAAAAAAAAAAGAATACTTTTTGAAATCATTTTTAATTACTTATTTTTATATATATAATTGACGTAGAATAGGATTTACACCTTTATTAAATAAGACTTCTATGTGGAATTGAAAATCTTGAAAATTTGTATACTCGCTTAAAATCATCTGCAGTATTGCACGAGGCTACTTATTTTGATTGATTTAAAATGTTGAAAATATATTAGCTTCACCTATAAACAGTACCCATGAACAAAAGAGCAAAAACAAAAATGTCATGATTTTTATTTCAGCTAAAATAATAATTTAAAAAACTGAACTCTAAGTTTACTTGAAACAAACCAAAAACAAACTGAGTGACAGCACTCAATTCAAAAAACTAAATCTAAAACAAAGATGCTTAGATTCTATTGGATCTACATCTCTAGGATCATCAAGCCCAAAAGAGAGAAAAAATAACCCTCTGAATAACAGAGACAAAAGGACAATTAGACAAACGGAACAGACAGGTAGGACAGTTCCAAGCCTTTGTAGGCATCAGCAGAATGGTAATGTAGACTTAAATCTAAATCTAGATGTGGAATCTGCCCCACCAGAGGTGGACTTCTCAGTGAGTACTCATTTAGTACGGGTGCCAGTAGCTCGATCAATAGAGTGTCTGACTATCACGCAGGAGGACCAAGGTTGACTCCCAGTCCAGGTAATATTTTCTGGCCCTTCTGTCGACCCAGCAGTGAAATGGGTAGCAAGGCGACTTGGCGAAAGTATAGGAGGTGTGGGAGTTATGGCAAACTACCACCTTTAGCCGTTTGCCTAGAAAAATGGGATTTCAACTCTGAGTATGGGATTTACTTTACTTTACTAATATAGTAAGATAAAAATGAATCTTTTAAAACCTTGTCAAAACCTCTGGTAGCTGGCTAGGATTATGCTGCCTATGCAGTAAGTTGAGAAAACAACGCTATTTGTATTGCACAGATAATACTCTCATTTGTCTGTGGAAAAGGTAAAGAAAGCAGATGGTCAAAAATTCTTCTTTCTCTCTTTTTATTTCATTCAAAGTTGATGAAAACAAGACAATGCTTTGGCCATAACTTCGTGAGCACAGAAAAGATGGTGTTATAGTAATCCAGTTATTCGCCGTAGTAGTAAACCAGGTAATAATATTTCCTTTTCTAAACAAGTGATGTAGCTGTTAGTGGTTCTAAAAGACATTACCTATGTTGGTATGTTTCAACTGGGAAGGCACACACAGGTATACGAAAACACACTGAAGACGGACAGGAAACAGGCAATCAAAGCTCCACCTTCAAACTGAAAGTCAAAACAATGAAATCATGGCATGAGGATTTGTTTCATTGAATTTTACTCTGTCTATCATAAGTGTTGATCTCAGGGTGATTTCTGAGGAAACAGCAAGACGAAAGATAAGTGGAAGAATGAAGGGAAGGAAGAAGGTTCTACCAGTAACACCCACCAACTGCCTGCTGGTATGAGGAAAATTACAGCGATAAATGAGCTCAGCAAATTCTTTGAGGTAAAGTAGGATATACCAGTTGGGGGAAATCATTACATGTCATTGGACAACGATATCCTCCTCTGAATATGTATCGTTAAATTTCTCACTGTGTGGCATTGTTTTTTATAAATAAAAATCTGCTGACTCTGACTGGGTGGTCAATAGACGGGGATAGCGCTATCATTAAAAAGAAGACACAAAATGTGCAAAGAGTAAGCAGTCAATGTGGAATAACAGGAATGAGATGCAACAAAAGTAAAACAACAAACATAAGGTGGAATAATCAAATCATTTAAAACAATAAATTGATCTAAATTCCTCACGAATCCAAATCCCTCTTAGAAACTTTGGATCTTGGATCATATTATGAGTGACAAGGATGGTATTTAATGAATAGCTCATTCACAAAATAAAAATATCACTCATTATCCAGCCATAAAATAACTTTGTGATGTTGATGGTATACCGGTAAAGTTGCAAGACTCGGGATTATGAGATCCTGGGTTGGAATTCTATCAATGCTCAGTTTGACATACTATCAATTGAAAAAAACACTAAGCACACATTTTTTTATAAAAATAAAACAAAAAGGATCAGGTCCTTTTTCTCTTAGCCTCCATAGTAACAACTTGAATTTTACAGATCTACATCTTGTGAAGAAAAAAAGAATAAACCAGGAAATGATTTACAAAAAGAAGTTTCAAATCCTGAACGAAATTGACAAGTCACTAGGGAAACCCAACTCCACAGAAATAGGCCACCCCCAAATTGTTGCCCCTGACCTACTTTCACCTAAATACCCGTTTTGTCTGCTTCCCAGCACTGGGCATTTAGGCGGTCAATACTGTATATTTACAAATATTTACGGAAGCTTTTGATTTTTAAAGTGCTTTATAAGTGTTCTGCCTGAACAGTTGCCAGTAACATTAGTCAGCTACGAACCCTGAGATCGTCGCCATGGTGGACTTCAAAGAAACAAACAAAGCTCATCAGAGTGAATCATATTTCATATCCTATCATTGAACCCAATGTTTAAAAACAGTATGACAGATTATAATGCTATAGGGATATGGGCATGAACTTTGAACTCACCCTAAATATCTAGTGATCAAACCACCAAGAAGTGGCCCTATGACCATTCCAATGCCGTAGGAGAGACCCAATTTAGCAAGAGCTGCAGCCCTCTGTTTTGAATCACACACATCTGTCACGATCATCTGTCCACCTGTAAAATCAAACGACACAAAAATGCGCAAAAAGGTATAAGCTTACTAAACAGCAATTACTTACCGTTTCTTTTCAGCGATTT
>JAXRKP010002330.1:0-2500 GCA_037039925.1 Doris montereyensis
ACACCAGTATTTGATATCATCCTGCGCAGAAACCTATTGAGTAGTTCATCGTTGAAAACAAAGACAGTTGGTAAAAGAGTAATCATAATCATCATTGTCTACGTGCATGTATGTATAAGTTATGCCATGCATGTGAAGAATGCTTCATATAGACCACTCCAAAATGTGTGACTGCGTCAGCAATCAAATTAAGGTTATGGGCACGCTTAAAAAAGGGGGAGGGCAGGGATGGGGGGGTCTGGAGATAATTTGCTTTAGTTTAAACAACGCAAGATATAAAGTGATCATTTAGAATTCCTTATTGGCAGAATAGAGGTAATGTATGGTCACAATGTATGTCTGTCTTCTGGTTGTTATGGTAATGCTTCATTTCTTATTTTCATAATTCTTTTTTGATCAATTTCAATTCAAAGAGATTTTCGCCTGTTAGGTATTTTGATTAAAGCTTCTACCTTTTATTTGTTGGCAATGTTGACACTAATCTTGTTGAGTGGCCGCTACGGTGGTATGCATGAAGGTAACAACTTGTCCTCATCTTTAGGTGGTATCATGAAGGTAACAATCAAACGTTGAGGTCACATAAACTAAAGTCAAATCCTTGATCTTTATAAACCTTTTGAAGTCGCTTGTAGACGTTAATGAGGATTTCTCCTTCAGAAACAGGAAATTTGATCACGGCTGTTTGTTTCTGATGAACTTCTAAAGTGACAGTCACCGCTGTTTGTTCATGATGGACTTCTAAGGTGACAGTCACCGCTGTTTGTTTCTGATGGACGTCTAAGGTGACAGTCACCGCTGTTTGTTCATGATAGACGTCTAAGGTGACAGTTACCGCTGTTTGTTTCTGATGGACTTCTAATGTGACAGTCACCGCTGTTTTTCATGATGGACGTCTAAGGTGACAGTCACCGCTGTTTGTTTCTGATGGACTTCTAAAGTGACAGTCATCGCTGTTTGTTTCTGGTGGACTTCTAAAGTGACAGTCACCGCTGTTTGTTTCTGGTGGACTTCTAAGGTGACAGTCACCGCTGTTTGTTTCTGATGGACTGCTAAGTGACAGTCATTTTGAAACAACCGCATTCTCTCAAAGATTATAGGACATAAAACTTTGTGTTTGAGAGTGCATGCACAAGTCGAGTACCAGTATGTCAAATAGCTGTACCAGATCGTTTGATGTATAATTATGTTCAGTAGGGAGCAAATAGCATTACGTTTTGACTTACCTGGGACATTTTCCATAGCATAAATTAATTTTGCTTATGATGTAAAGGATAGATGCACCGATTGCACTGATGGTAATGGCAACACTATGTAGGGCGGTTGGACATACAGGAAACAGAAACATCAAGTGTCCTGTGAGATTGACCAAATCTTTTAAGAATTATGTAAACATGCCGTGGCCTTTGTAAATACTGTACAATTTGTTTAAATAGAGAATTTTAGATATAGATAACATTGATCATAAAGTCACTTTCAACTATTCTCATGTAAATTTTACTCCGGGAGATAGATTCAAAATAATATTGCAGGAAATTCTACTTCTGTTAGACATGATATCTTTTTATTAAAGAACACTCGAAACATGTTCACAGACCAAATGAAAAAAATGAAAAATATTGATTCTTTTTTAATTCTTTTGAAAAGCTCTATAATTCAAAATATTTGTATGATGAAGAATTATACCTTGTCCTTATGGATTATTTTTTGTTCAATCACTTTTAAAACTCCATTATTGTATTAAGACGTATGGGACTACCTATGTAGCCTCTGACACGATATAGATTTATAGAAAACTTGCATCACTTACTGTCGTTTATCGATTATCCCCATGAATTGGCCTTAGTGTCAAATGAACTATTTTGGGGTCTTTTAGCATCAAATTGTTCGATAAACTGTTTTATCATAGAGCCCCAAGTCCATTTAATGGCATATTATACCCACACTTTTTATCTTAACCTTAATCTTAACTATTGTCATTACATCGATAAACCAAACAATCACATCAGAAATGCAAAGGAAAATGTATGAAAACAACTCTTAAATAGCTAACAAGCATACTACATCATAATGTGCTGCCTTTTATTATCTTCAATATGAATCAACTGCGACCGCCATCACGTGCCCACTAATTAGAAGGCTACATAATTACGTGAAACCTTATTTTCAAAATTGTGAACCGTTTCGTGTTTGGTTGAGATGCAGCCATCTGGTTATCGTTAGGACATTTGGGGTTTAGAATAACATCACAGTCCAAATAACCAAGGTCATTTATGTTTTTTTTAATTTTCCATGAACGCCGTAATGTCTGCGTCAAGCTTTGATTCAAAGTGATTAGCGGCCGTAACAGATAAAAAGTGAGCTGTGCAAATCAAAGACGTACACAATTGTTTGAGTACAGATTAAGAGATAACAGAAGTAGTTATACATTATGTACTAGTATCCGAAACAAAAGCAACAGGAACACCAACAGCAGAAGATGGTGGTGTTGGAGGAAGAGGAG
>JAXRKP010002330.1:12500-30000 GCA_037039925.1 Doris montereyensis
GGCGTGTCCTGTTTCGATATGAAATTCAGAGAGAAGGTTATGATTTATGTAACCGAAAGCACCCCCAAAAAAAAAAAAAAAAAAAACCCAAAAAACCTAAAAAAACAAAAAAAATCAGTTGTGAGTGAAAAAGAATATTGCCTTGTTTTTAATTTATAGATGTTGGACTCCGGATCTAGGGCTATGCCTAACCTAGCAGTTTCAGCAGTCAAGAAACCATTTAACTGCTAGCCGTCTATGGCTTCTATTTTTCAGCCACTTTAATTTTTCAGTTTGTTCTTATCTTTCTTCATCGAAACTTTAACACGAAGCCTTCTTGACTTTTGTAACAGAAAATGGTTCAACTTTAAAAAAATATAAAAATTCTTCAATTAGTTGGCGCCCTCTTACGGGTTTGATCCACGTTCACTGAATGAAATAACTCATAGCGCGATTAGTGAATACAAACAGGCAGTCCTTAACGGATCAATGCTGTCTCAATAGCTGACAAAATCTAGTTGTCTTTTGATGTCAAATAAGTATGGTTCATTGTGAAACAGTGTACATGAATAATTTTTAAAAACAAGTTTTACTGGAGTATAGATTTCGGAAGAAAAATAAAACCGAGTACTTAATGTTGCTGTGTATTTTGTTTGCATTATTTGTTGTGACTTGTGTTTATTGCGTGGTTTGACTCGAAACGCCCCAGTCTTTCTTTCTAGATTTAGCTTTTATCTCTATGAGGCTTAGTTGTGAGGCGTTGACCTGAACCGTAGTGATGTGAGCTGGTAATCGCGAGGACACTGGTTCAAGTCAGCTTTTACTCACTTTTATCATCATTGTCTGTACTGTTCTTCATCATTACGTACAAACATGTATTATCATCATCGTCATCATCATCATCATCATCATCATCAGCATCAGCATCAGCATCAACATCATTATTACTATCATAGCCGAGTTGTTAAGGCATTGCACTATAACCGAGAAGTACTCTCTCTTTACTCTTTTTCCTCCCTTTTCTCCCTTCACTCTCTCTCTTCCTCTCTCTCTCCTCTCCTCTCTCATCTCTCCTCTCTCCTATCTCTCTCTCTCTCTCTCTCTCTCTCTATCTCTCTCTCTCATCCTCTCATCCTCTCTACCTCATCTCTTCTCCTCTCTCTCTCTCACTCTCTCTGACTCTCTCTCCTCTCGTCGTGCGTGCTAAACTCACATAGCTCCGCATACGTCGTCGAGTCATCTCGTCGTCTCTCTTCAGTCTCTTCTCTCTCATCATCTCTCTCTCTTCTCTCTCTCTCTCTCTCTCTTCACTCTCTCTCTCTCGCTCTCGCTCTCTCTCTCGCTCTCCTCCTCCTCTCCTCCAGGCTCTCTCTCTCTCTCTCCCTCCCTCCCTCCCTCCCCCCTCTCTCCCTCCCTCACTCCCTCTCCTTCTCTCTCTCTCTCTCTCTCGCCCTCCCTCCCTCCCTCCCTCTCTCTCTCCCTCTCTCTCTCTCTCTCTCTCTCTCTCTCTCTCTCTCTCTCTCTCTCTCTCTCTCTCTCTCTCTCTCTCTCTCTCTCTCTCTCTCTCTCTCTCTCTCTCTCTCTCTTCTCTTTATATCTTTATACACACAAACATACATCCTGCTAGGAATTATAATGCCTGTGTCAGATCGTAGTATGTATTCATCAGATATAACATAATTCTCTACCACATCAAGTAAAATATTTAACAAGTGTTGAACAGAATTATTATCATTATTGTTGACATGACGGCGCGTTATCAGATGATCCTAGATAGTTTAGCAGTTTCTGCCTTTCCTATAACAAATTTCGAGACTTTGAGAATATCAGGATGAATCAGTAGCCTGAGGTAAGAACATAACCGGATTTATTCTTACAAGGCATCTTTTGATGTCGCTACACGAAACGACAACAGTTTCTCTGTATGCATAGTTCGTTTCCCACCGCTTGCTGTTTACGAGGAACAACGTTCAGTCTGTGTATTGGGCTGAAAGGCAAAGTCAGTAAATTTACTTTGACAGAAGAGGGTGTGACTAAGAAGATGGGTGTAAACCGGCTCCCCCCCCTCCCCTCCCCAAAAAAAAAAAAAAGAAAACAATAATTTTTTCGTTTGAGGTTTTCTGTTTTGCATTTTTTTCCCCTTAACGTCTTAGTCACACCCCTCCTTCAAAGTTTCCTTATCAGCCCTCAACTGCTGATTATTTGACTAACTACTATCAAAGTAACCATCTTCAACGGCTTTCCCGTACTGTGCCGCAATTTAACGGTCTCATTTATGTTGAACTTGTCTTGAAGTCCACAGGGAGTTGTCTTACTAATTATGGGGTCTACCTTAGGTACGCTGACGGTTGACGGGGTGGTAGTGGTAGGTCCTACTTCTTTCCTTTCCTTTTCTCATTTATATTTCATCTTGCTTTTTCTTCTGAATTCACCTTGAGACCCGGTGGGCGGGGTAAATTTCAATGAAACAAACAAACATTAGGCATTTCTGTGAATGTAAGAAACGTATGAAATAGTCATGATTTATACAAAATTAAAAGCCATAGGACTCAGTTTATGTTTGTATGAACCTTATGTTTATGGAACATAAAAAGTATGTAACTCACAAGGTATAAGGAGGATTAGTGCTCATTTATGTGAACTTAAGAAACATAAGAAATGTGTCTTTGTATGTTAATTTTGGGCATGTATGTATTAGTGTTCATTTATGTGACCTTAATGTGCACAACACATGGTCGTTTATTATGTTAACATAACGCTTTTTAAGGAATTGTGCTCATTTATATGAACTTGAGAACCGTAACAAGTGGTATGTTATGGTAACAGAACGTATAAGGAATAATACTCAGTAAATGGTATGTGAACATAAAAAAACGTTCCTTTTGTGTATTAACATAATACCTAATGCCTTTTAAAGAGTGGTGCCCATTTATGGGAATTTAAGAAACATAATAAGAAATGGTTGTTTTCATAATGTTTATGTGGTAACTCGTGGCGTTAGATATGTATATGAACTTAAAGAGAAAACAAAAAGCAGTCCTTATTTTGTATGTTAACATAATGTTTTAATGAGTGGTGTCATTAATGTGAATGTAAGAAACAGAAGAAGCTATCGCTTTGATTGCTAAACACTACAAGGCGTACAAAGGAGTGGTGCTCATTTAGTGTGGACATGTAATAAGAAGTATAAGGAGCAGTCCTTTTCTTATATTAACTTGAGCCTACATGTGCTAGTGGTGCTCGTTAATGTGAACTCCACGAACGTGAGAAGTGGTTGGGTTTTGTTTTGTCTGTTAATTCAATGGGTATACGGAGTGGTGCTTATTTATAATATAAGATAAGACGAGATAAGATAACATATCATTTATTGATCCTTCCAAACAGGAAATTACATAGTGTTTGCCATTTAAAAAATGAATGTAATTTTAGAATTCTAATCGCTAGTTAAAATAAACCAAAAGTTACTGTAGATATGAAGCTATTACGTGATAAGAATGACTTACATCTTTATTATGGAAATTATTATTTTGGAGGTTTTTAGAAATAGAATTCTGATTCTCTGCAATCACTCGGTCCAGAACTCTTCACCTTCACTTCATGTTCTTGTCATGACGAGACCAATGTGGAGGGGGGGGAAATCTTGTGACACAAAAAAATTTATTGCTGTCTTGAAAGACCACTTTACGCAAATTGATTACGATCAACAAAGTAGCTGATTTTATCGATGTGCGTGTGTGTGTGTGTATGTGTGTGTGTCTGTGTGTTGTATCTTTTCATTTTAGTGTGCGTGCTATAGTTAGTCATCTATCTGTTTTCTATGTAGCACCTCTTCACTCGGATGGTGCCGGAACACGACACGTAAGGAGATTAGACACAAAGTCGATTGGTCTGGAAGGTGGCACACACCAGTCAAGTCGATTGGCTTGGAAGGTGGCACACACCAGTCAAGTCGATTGGCATGGAAGGTGGCACACACCAGTCAAGTCCATTGCACTGGAAGGTGACACACACAGTCAAGTCGATTGGCATGGAAGGTGGCACACACCAGGCAAGTCGATTGGCCTGAAGGTGGCACATACCAGTCAACCGATTGGTCTGGAAGGGGCACACACCAGTCAAGTCGATTGGCCTGGAAGGTGACACACACCAGTCAAGTCGATTGGCATGGAAGGCACACACCAGTCAAGTCGATTGGCCTGGAAGGTGGCACACACCAGTCAAGTCGATTGGCATGGAAGGTGGCACACACCAGTCAAGTCGATTGGTCTGGAAGGTGGCACACCAGTCAAGTCGATTGGTCTGGAAGGTGACACACACCAGGCAAGTCGATTGGCCTGAAGGTGGCACACACCAGTCAAGTCGATTGGTCTGGAAGGTGGCACACACCAGTCAAGTCGATTGGTCTGGAAGGTGACGACACACCAGTCAAGTCGATTGGCATGGAAGGTGGCACACGACCAGTCAAGTCGATTGGCATGGATTGGTCTGGAAGGTGGCACACACCAGTCAAGTCGATTGGCATGGAAGGTGGCACACACCAGTCAAGTCGATTGGTCTGGAAGGTGGCACACACCAGTCAAGTCGATTGGTCTGGAAGGTGGCACACACCAGTCAAGTCGATTGGCATGGAAGGTGGCACACACCAGTCAAGTCGATTGGCATGGAAGGTGGCACACACCAGTCAAGTCGATTGGCATGGAAGGTGGCACACACCAGTCAAGTCGATTGGCATGGAAGGTGGCACACACCAGTCAAGTCGATTGGTCTGGAAGGTGGCACACACCAGTCAAGTCGATTGGTCTGGAAGGTGGCACACACCAGTCAAGCCACCAACTCCCACGTAACATAATTATTGCTTGACTTCAACCATGATCGGTCAGCGCATCACAAACCCAGGCCTCACACTATAACGATAATATGTCATGTTATTATGAAATAATGTCCTCTGTTAAGTTCAATATGATATAAATTACGAAGCATACACATGTAATCAAAAGCGAAGGACATAGGCTAACATAAATTAATAATACGTGGTTGTTAAGGATTGTTCAATAAAGATATTATTATACACTTTCTCGTGTCTATTTTTAGTTACCTTTTACGAATACATAATAAAGTAACATATTATCATTATCATTCACTTGCAATCGTTACTTTATTAGTCTTGTGGTTAGCCACTTATGATTAACTGAAAGCATAATTTTGACAGTAGAAATTTCAAGTGTAATCCATGTTTTTTATAGAGTTATTTCGGGGTGGGGGAGTTTTTTTTAGTTATCAATATTTCCTGAGCATTATATTATACCAACCATGCCAGTCATCGCACAAGGAAAACAAAGTTTCCCATTATCCTAAAATACTTCGTCGTTGTCTTTGTCAGTATCTTTGCAAATGGAATGTTTTCTCATTATTATATTATGTTTTGTTAAAAGGAAAAGTAGTGGAACTACAGCAATCTTATGTTGTTGTTGTTGTCGTAGTTGTCGTTGTTGATGTTATCAATGCAACAGCATTTGAACATTTAAGCCCAATGTCACGTAAATGTATTTAGGTTATTTTTCAACCGGACACTAAAAGTAAGCTGTGAAGGTTTTGATCCTCTGAAATGTTATTCCCCCATCGATTTTCTTGCTTTCAAAAAATAGCATTTAAAAAGCCACTCTCGACAAAGTCACGCACAAGTTAAAGGTGAAACCACACTCTTTATATCTTTTATCAAGTTCCAAATCTGGGGCCTGAAGATTGATAGCACAATAATAGTTGGAGATTTTAGTCCTACGAAAACACAATGACTTTTTCTAAAATTAGATACTTTTTAAAATCACTGGATATGTTATGTGGAACGGGGTCATGCATAACACGAACTTGCAAGTGTTTCCGCGACTCGATCGAGTTCCGAATGATCTCTAAATTAAAAAAAAACATTTCATTATACCCATACCAACAATGGTGTGTATAAATAGCATGAGCAAATTAAGTTTAAGATTTGATTTCCTTCCAAATCCATTCTTGAAACAAAAAGAAGAATATTATGTGAATAATCTGACAGATCGTACCGATCCATACACCAAAAGTAGAATCGTCCTGTTTCCGACTTCGGATGGACTTCAATTTCATTGATTAAACGAGATTTAAAAGTGCAGCCTAAAACAAATTTCCACCAGAAATTAATAATTATGCTTCTTTTATGAATTTCATCGTTTCTATTTAGAAAAGATGATGATTAGATTTACGTCTTCATGAATGTGTTAAAAAACTTGCATCACACTTCATTGAAAACCTATTTATAGATGTACACGTAGATTTTTTTAATTTTCTTGATCTAAATTATCTAGATTGCTAAAAGAATCCAAGCCTTACAAACATAAAGAAACATCTAAACTAGATCTAGGTTTAGATAGTGTAGATCTAGATTTTTTCATTTATTTTCATTTCTTCCATCGTATGGAAAGGTAAGAGCAGAAATACATGTGTAAATATAAATAAGATCAAATGTAATAAACCATCTTCATACACAAAGATATAAATCTACACATTGATAAATGTTAAGATTTAAAAACTCAATTTATTGTAAAATACACTGCTGAAAAGTTAAGTTTTAGGACATTTGTTTGAGTCATTTAGCAGGCTGCAGGCTTAAGTGTCACGTCTAAGATTGTTCAATACTTTTGTAGCACTACTTTGAAACGCTTTACTATTTGATGCAGTATTACTTTCTTTTAAGAAAATAACATCTCAAAGAAACAGAATGGAGCGGCGGTCTGTCTTGACATAATAATGAACGATTTATTCGCTGTCATGAGACAAAAGGCGAGCAAACAGGACCTTGAAGTTATCAAACTTTTGTCTTCGACATTACCATGACTGCCAGATATTTCAATCATGAAAAAAAAAACTGGAGATTCTAATTCTGGCTTTTATATTTTCGAACACGATTCATCTTTCTAAGGATGCAAAACGTCAAAGTTTGAATCCCCAACGTTGTCCAAATTCACAACATTGGAAGTAATGAATAAGAACACGAAATTATAATAAAGCCCAATATGAACAAAGACTAGACAAATACAAAAACAAAAACAAACAGAGGAAAACAATCGTTGGGCATCGGTGAAATGGAACCGTGACCTCCATGTCGGCACCTATCGCCTCACCATGAAAAGAGAGCATGTTTGATTCTGATTTAATTTACCCACATCCACAATTAAGGTAATCTCCGGTTTTCGGAAGGTTTTTTGGGGGGATTTTTGCCCCACTGCACTGTAAATAGCCAAGGGATCTTTAACGCATCGAGTGCTATGATCTGCACACGGGGCCACATTTCTATTTATCGTCCGTCTCCGATGGGACTAGGTGTCAATCTACCTACCTGGCCCAGGGGTAGATTTTGCTCGAAAAACCTCGAAAACATTTTTCAACCGTCGACGGGGCTTGGAACCCACTACGTTTTTTGTTGAGAGGCCGACAACTTGCATCTGAGTTCCCGCGCATGTTTGTCTTTCATATCAGGGGAAATAACTCTCAAAAACGTATGGCGTTATAGAATATTGTACTGAGCTATAGGCGCTGGGTGGCTGTAATCCAGTGGTAAGACTGTTTGTTTGTTCGTTTGACAGCGTTTTTGTTGTTTGTTCACGTTGGGTTTTTTGTTGTTGTTGTAGTTTTCAGTGTCAGGAGCGTGGGTTGTGGATGTTGTTCTGTGCTGCTGTTGTCGATGTATTATTAGATTTTTAGGGGAAAGGAATTGTTTGTTGTGGGACGGGGAAGGGTTGGGAGGGGAGGTGTTTGATTGTTTAAATGTTGTAAAATTTGTTGGTTGCGGGGGGGGGGGGGGGCGTGAGTGAAGAATCCATCTGTTTTTTTTTAAATATTTGAATCCATCACTCTTATACGTTTTCAATGATGATGGATTTAGTCGTCTTATTTTCAGAATAAAGATCAATAGTCTTTAAATTGGTGTTTCGGTTTTCAGTTTGTTGTGAAACACACAAAAAAGTGAAGCTAACACGAGGAGATGAAATCAGACTGTGGTATACAACGAACAAATCTTAAGTTTGGTCTGATGTGTTTCAATGCGTTCATGCATAAATAGATCCAAGTTTATGAAGGAAATAACGACAAAATTTCCATAGGAAAAATTTGTGCTGGTGAGAGAATAATACCCAAGACGGAATACAACAAGACGGACGAATCCGTCTTCAACCAATGACTCGCGGGCCCGCCGCGTCTGTTTTCGCGAAGAGCGCCTACCGAGTTATGTTCATCGTGGTTACCGCAAGAGTCTTTAGGCGCGCACAGGGCAACTTAAGTTGCGCAACTATTTAGTCGCCCAAGTGTAATGACATAAAGAAGCACCGCGCGCACAGGCAACTCCAGTTTCTGGCGACTAAAAAGCTTGTTGTTGTCCACAACTTGCCGGAGCGACTTAACAGTTGCGCAACTAAAGTTGCCCTGTGAATTAGCCTAACCTAACAGTTCTAATCGTAATATATGTATATTGTAGGTTAGGGCTTTTCTGTCTTAGGCGACCCTCATTGAATATTATTATTTTATTATTATTAGATGTAATAATATTATTACAATCAAGGACAGTGTCTTTGGTATTGTTATGTCTTTTCTGCCTTTCTTTTCAAAATGATACAATATTTGCAGCGTTAATTTCATTTCTTTTTCTTTTTTTTTTTCGGTTTGGGTTATATATGTATATTGGGAAGGAGGAGGGAGAGAGAAGATACATGGTGCTATGTAGACTTTATGAAGTTGGAAACTTAATGAACCGCATGATCTTTCTTCACAAAGAAATAGATTCAATGTGACCTTTTCCTTGAGTTCCGGTTAGTGTTATGCAGATAAAATTTGCCTTTCTTTCTTATAATGATACAATGTTTGCAGAGGGGTTTTTTGTTTGTTATTTTTTTTTTCTTTGGTTTGGGTTATAAGACATGTATTTTGGGAGAGAAGATATATATATATATATATAGATATAGAGAGAATGAGATATATATATATATATATAGAGAGAGAGAGAGAGAGAGAGAGAGAGAGAGAGAGAGAGAGAGAGAGAGAGAGAGAGAGAGAGAGAGAGAGAGAGAGAGAGAGAGAGAGAGAGAGAGAGAGAGAGCATGGCACTATGTAGACTTTATGAGGCTATATTAAATCAACAGCATGATCTTTATTCTTGAAATTTGATTCAATGTGATTCCTTTCCCTCTGAGGTCCTGTTATGCATAAAAAATACATGACTATATATATATATTGAACATGTAAGCATGATCAGTTTATGAACGGATCGCACAGCCCATTCGAAAGGCGGCTGTGAAAAGGTCAGTTTGTATCTAGTTCTGTGTTTTCTGTGTCTTAAGGTTTAAGCTATTAGGAATTAATTATGTTGTAGTTTTGGAGTTTCCTAACTTTCTTGTATGGCTTCTAGGGTATCGTTTCTGATTTTCAGCTCACAGTAGTCTGACAGAGAAAAAGGATGGCGTAACTTCGGCGGCGTCACAATGACAATTTTAACTTTTCAAGTGTTGGGTGCAGTACAATTCCAAAAGCTTTGCCTTGAGATTCTAAAATTTTATCTTTTCTGAAGCATGCCAAAGCAAGTATTTGAAATGTTGCTTCAAATAACCCCTATGCTTCCACAAGCAATAATCTGCATTCTCAGTCCTTCATTTCTTGCGGCAGTCGCTGTATGTCTTTACATTGATAAGCGAAAGATATCTTTCATTAGGGTTGTCTTCCAACACGACGTTGTAGGCATTACAGATGAGCAGGATGTCCGCAACTGTCTTCAAATGAAGCCACTTATGTAAGCTATGACATTTCCGAGTTGTACCAGATCTTCCATTTTCAGCAGGTCTTGCTTGATTCATTTTCTGCTGGATCATAATTTGTTGATTTTGTTAAAGTGAGCAGGAAATGAGTGCTTGTTGTTATATAATTTATTTTCATAGACACGAACTCT
Source organism: Doris montereyensis (assembly GCA_037039925.1). Taxonomy (NCBI): domain Eukaryota; kingdom Metazoa; phylum Mollusca; class Gastropoda; order Nudibranchia; family Dorididae; genus Doris; species Doris montereyensis. The sequence continues at coordinate 22,441 of JAXRKP010002330.1, forward strand.
TGGAAGGCTGTATGAATACTGAGGGTTTGCAAACGTGAGTGCTGATGGATGTGTTGAGGGACTTATATTACTTTCGATGAGGGCAAGACTGCATGAGTCATCTTCTTAGAAAAAACGATCCTCTTGTTTAGGCCCTGCATAGAGCAAACGCGCACGTCCGGAGAGTTGCCACATCACAAGTCTCATAAATCAGTGTTGCCATGCGCTAAAAAATAAATCATAAGAATCGATCATAAATCAACCAAAAAAGATAGTGCTGTATCATTAAAATTTACCAAAATGGAGGGTTATCAAACTTATCAAGAAACTGTGTTAAAAAAATATTGTAAAGTTTTCCCAACTTATCGGATAAAGATGGGGGATGAATAAATGAGTGTGTGACATAGACACGCATTAAATGATGTCCAGGCACGAGTGGGGCATGGAGGGCAGCAGTATCACGACTGGTTTGTTTATCGCATACGCGCACTTGCCCTTGCCATACAGGTCACAACGGATCTTGGCAGAGCTACTCTATCTTGATCTACGTCCGTGGACAAATTATGCCCCGGTGCACTCATTACTTGCCTTTATAAAAACGTTCATCAAAAATTCATCAAAATATAGCGATACTCTAGACATCTTGCAAGTTAACGAAAGGGACCAATAATAAAATGTATAAAGCCGTGACAGGAAGTCGAGCGATCGTGACACGACAGATCCGGGACAGGTATTATTAGTCAGCCATGGCTCGGTAAACTTGGAAATCCAAACTTTCAATGAGGAGGGGGAGGGGGAGGATGGGGGCGTGGTACCAAGCGAAATGAATCTTTGTGTCTTTTATGATAAAGAACTCTAAACAACAAATCGATAACTGTGGATCGTTTCTTTCAGTGTTTCTACTCGAGTGAAGGAAATGACATTGAATAATATTAAAGCCCCATAAGAACAAAGATTCATTAAAGTGTAGTTAGCCCGTTTGGTAGCAGGCTTTTTCATGGCGAGGCGATGGGTGCCGTGACGTACAGGTTATGTGGTTCGATGTCTGCGGTGGTCAAGTTTTTTTTTTTCGACTATTCCTTGAATTTGTCTCGTCTTTGTTCCTATGGACGAATATTATTCAATGTTTTTCCTTCTTCGACATGCCCTTTCGCTGTCTGTCTTTGTTTGCTTTTAAAAAGTGGGATTCGTCCGTATTCCTGCAAGTACCGAGCTCACGGACTGCACACCACGAATCCCCCAGCAGGCCATTTTCTTCAATGTCTTTTTTCTCAACTCCTGTGGGAGCATACAGTACACAAACCTGTTAGGCTTCTTCGTACTAACACTCTGATAAGATCTTTCTTACCTATAGCTGGGTACACATTTATACCCGAGTGGAGCAAGTAAAGAAGAATGAAATACCAGCTCGCCAACATCATGGGTTTAGCTACAAACACCTCACACATAGAGATAAAAGTTATAGCTAGAAAAGAAAGACAGGGGCGTTTGAGTCAAACCACGCACAAACACAAGCCACAACAATAACGCCACAACAACGAGAAGAATCTTCATCAATTTTTTCCTTATTACAACTAAAAAACATTTATTTTAATCGCTACACGTTGTTGAAGAAATCACTACACCTTATTTGACATCAAAAGAAGACAAACTTTGTATGATTCTTTCAGAGTTATTGAAACAGTATAGAACCTTTGCCTTTTGTGTCGTCGTGAATACCAGCTCACAACACAACGGTTCAGCTATAACGCCAACTTAGATAGCATAATATGAAAATTCATGCACGCTTTATTCCAAATTTCAAACGTAATAAGGGTCATTTTCTTCAATTGTTTGTTGTTGTCTGCATACGCAATCTCAGTACAAATATTTTGTAATCTAAATCTAGCTAACGGCGGGAACTGTTCAAAATTATGTGCGATACACTATGCAAAAGCAAGCTAACCCCCCCCCCCTCCCCCACCCTCTCCCCAATCTAAAAACAAATAAACCCATTTTATCACGGTTCTTTTTATTTTGTGCTACGTATGAGGCTTAGATTTTAGCATTTTTATTTTTTAGAAAATCCATTTGTACATTATTTAGAATTAAGGTTTTAAGAAAGTGTCAGATTTGATCTGTCTATATCTAGATCTAGTTTCGTTACATCTAGAATGCCGTGTAGCTTTTTTTAATTGATTATCAGATCAAGAAAGCTGGGGGATCAGTCGAATGCAAATGTTGGCTTACGTCGAGAAAAGTAGTCCGTTCCCGTTGTGTACGCAATGTACCCTCCCCCCCCTCCCCACCCCCTCACTAAGACGTCTAAAAAAAAATAATCCAGTTTTCCAGCTTTATTTAACATCGTCTATTGCGTTAGGGTTGAATTGTTTTAGATTATTATAATATTAATAATAAAGTAGGTGGGTGCGTGTATTGAGAAATGTTCCTTATCATTACTGCGGAGTAATTTCTCTTGTGGGACCACGAAAGGTGATGCAAATTGATAACAATATTAATTCGTGTCGTTTTTCTTGTTTTGAATGAGCTGAGATTGGTATGATTATATTAGAAAAGAAATGTGGTCTGTATAAACCTTTCTTTTACAAAGAAAATCATTTGTTCTCTTCCAATTGTACATAAGATTTTATACAATTGGTGAAAGCATAGAATAATAATGCGTAATGGTTACAAAAAATATAACAACACAAAACACAACAAAAACAAACAAAGAAAAACAAACTGATATTACCCCTAATTAAGAAATATCAGCTTTCTAGAAAATGATTGTCTTACACCGAATAGGTGAAATTTAATTTCCAGTCTGACCTGAAGGGCTGTCCTAAAGAGAATACAATTGTTGAGTCTTTTCCTCAGGAGAGGGAGAGGGGGACGCTATTTTTCGAGGAAGGGGATGTGCGGTGAGGTGGGACAGGCCTTGTTTTTCTTCCTTAACTTCTATTGGTCAACTTCCTCGACTTCGTGTTTTCACCAACCGCCTGGTTACTCATCGGAGATGAAAGTCTGGCTTTTAAAAAGGCACCTCTGGCACCTAGGGCAAAAAGCAACAAAGGGATCGCAGACAAGAAATTTAAACTGAGTTGAATTTCCACATCTAAATTGTAAAAAAGAAAAGGAAATAAGACAAGATTGATACTTGGCTAAAATTACAGCTTTGTTGGGTGGACATTTTGGTGTTGTTCCTCGGTGTGTGGGTGTTGACATTTTGGTGTTGTTCTCAGTATCCCCTCTGTCGGTGTGGACATTTTGGACATTTTGGTGTTGTCCTCAATCTTCCCAATCTGTCGGTGTGGACATTTTGGTGTTGTCCTCAGTATCCCCTCTGTCGGTGTGGACATTTTGGGTGTTGTCATTTTGGTGTTGTCCTCAGTATCCCATCTGTCGGTGTGGACATTTTGGTGTTGTCCTCAGTATCCCTCTGTCGGTGGGACATTTTGGTGTTGTCCTCAGTATCCCCTCTGTCGGTGTGGACATTTTGGTGTTGTTCTCAATCTTCCCTTCTGTCCGGTGTGGACATGTTGGTGTTGTCCTCAGTATCCCCTCTGTCGGTGTGGACATTTTGGTGTTGTCCCCAGTATCCCCTCTGTCGGTGTGGACATTTTGGTATTGTCCCTCAGTATCCTCTTCTGTCGGTGTGTTGAGTATCCTCTTTGTCGGTGTGGACATTTTGGGTGTTGTCCTCAGTATCTCTTCTGTCGGTGTGGACATTTTGGTGTTGTCCTCAGTATCTCTGTCGGTGTGGATATTTTGGTATTGTCCTCAGTATCTCTTCTGTCGGTGTGGACATTTTGGTGTTGTCCTCAGTATCTCTTCTGTCGGTGTGGATATTTTGGTATTGTCCTCAGTATCTCTTCTGTCGGTGTGGATATTTTGGTGTTGTCCTCAGTATCCCTTCTGTCGGTGTGGACATTTTGGTGTTGTCCTCAGTATCTCTTCTGTCGGTGGATATTTTGGTATTGTCCTCAGTATCCCTTCTGTCGGTGTGGACATTTTGTGTTGTTCAGTATCATTTCTGTCGTGTGGACATTTTGGTGTTGTCTTCAGTATTCCTTCTGTCGGTGTGGACATTTTGGTGTTGTCCTCAGTATCTCTTCTGTCGGTGTGGACATTTTGGTGTTGTCCTCAGTATTCTTCTGTCGGTGTGGATATTTTGGTATTGTCCTGTCCTTCAGTATCTCTTCTGTCGGTGTGGATATTTTGGTGTTGTCCTCAGTATCCCTTCTGTCGGTGTGGACATTTTGGTGTTGTATCCCTTCTGTCGGTGTGGACATTTTGGTATTGTCCTCAGTATCTCCTCTGTCGGTGTGAACATTTTGGTGTTGCTCTCAGTATCCCTCTGTCTGTGTGAACATTTTGGTGTTGTCCTCAGTCTTCCCTCTGTCGGTGTGGATACTAATTACGAGTTGCCGGCGACAACTTTGAATAAACACTGAAACAACAACCAGATCATCACTCTTGTAGTCTGAGTAAACAACACATCAAGGCTTTATGCTACCGGTACCATTCGTAATGATTTAACAGTCCATCGCTTGAGCATGATTGTTGAATAAATGACAATTTGACAAGTGCTTTGTTCGTTTACTCAAGTCTGGATCCTCCTCATAAAGTCAAAACTTACCTCGGCGTCTCCAGTGTTAAGTGGAGCGACTGATACAAAATCACTATCTGGACAGGACGTTGCTTTTTCAAAGCATTTACCTTCCAATAGTAGCTAGTATCCAATGACACCTTGTCGGATTGAAGACAAGCAACTTCAGAGGCAAATTAATATCATTGTAAGGTTTCTGTAGCACTTTCTTTGTAGGCATCCATTGGGTTGACAAAAGAATCTACTTATCACTCTCCTGTGCCTGGCGGAGGTGAATTTGTTTCCTTTACATTTCACATTTAATCGAGTCGAAAACAAAGTTGTTTATTTGCTAGGCATTACTGAAAGCGAATGAAAATGTTCTTCATAAGCTTTGATAACGCATATAATCGAATGATTTATGTCTGTCATGAATGAAAACAATTTATTATAGTTTGAGAATTTAAAATTCCAATAACGTATATCCTATGTTTACGTCAGTCTGAAATTTATCAGCTTCGCATTTGTACATAATATTAGTGGCAGAAACATCACGGCAATACTATTTACAATGACAACAGTTATACATGTATGGCAGTCTGACATTTCGATAGTCGTTAAATGTGAAAAGAAAATCAATCATCAGAACAAACGCAAATAAATGTCGTAAACCTGCAAAGCTTAAGTCTTCTCAAGGAACTGACGTTTTCCTCGCAATCCCCTCTACACCGCCTTCTGGTTCAATTGCACTAGAAATAAATCACGTCACAAACAATACGAACATTGACAAATGATGAAATGAAAGTTGCTAACGACAAAAGCAAATATGGGAGCATAGAATGACTCTATGTTAATCGTTTCGTTGAATCTTTGTGAGATCTAGACGTGTTGACCTTGATGGCAAGTTTTTGTTAAGTGGCATTTTTACACACAAGCCCTAAGATGGATTGTGACATAGCATTCAATCAATTCCCGTCTTGCCAAACCCCATCCTTTACACCTGATAAAACGTCATCGGAAATCAGTTGGTTTTTAACGCGAGATGGAACGAGAATCAAACATCTTTAAATTTGAGTATCTCTACGTGACGTCACAACTTAATGTAACAGAAATTATAATCTGAGCGTTGGCTGCTTGAGTCTGGGTGTTTGCACATGCAAAACCAAAGCCTCGACTTTCATCTCTTCCTTGGCGCCAGAGGTCAACTACGTACAAAGGACGCTGGAGAGAGGGCTTATTATACGAGCTTTTCGGAACATAGATGTCATTGCAATCGGCCTAGGCCAAACTAAACGGTATGTAAGCAGGGTGGTTTCCATGGAACCTCGACAGCAGGAGGATGAATGAGAACATTGTTTGTTGAAGGTGTTCCAAGAATGGTAAGTCAGGCTCTACTGTACTCACGTCACATAATGGTCACAGGAGTTCACCCGGTATACGGAGTGTCAAACCATATACAAGGACCAGCCAGGATTGACTGACTCCTAAAAATAAATGTGAATTATCAGCCGATCAAAGTCCCCTTGATATTCACTCCTTCATGTAGTCCCCAAACCTGGTATTACTAATTAATGTCGACCATGTGGTGACTAAAAACGTCTTAATACATCAAGTGATCATGACTGCTATCCTTTTTCCTAATGCCCAATGCCATGCTTCCACCTGCGCTACAGCTCTTCTCGACCACTTGATTGCTAGATGTAGGCTATCCAAGGACGTTAATTCCAACCGTGACAAGCAAAAGGTCAATGTGATTTGCTGAAAGTTTTGATGAGAGTCGTTTTATTATTTTCAATATGAAAAATGTTCAGCGTTTGGAAGCCTAATGAGAACAAATTGTATTGTAGTTCTGCAATCGTTTTCACATCGAGAGTATACACTACATAATAGTTGGGGTTTTTTGTTTGTTCTGGGTTATGTTTTTTTCGTGCCGAACTGAGATTCTATTCTAGCAGACCACATTTCATGGGATGTGGTCCAACGGTCGAGAAATTTTCTCGAAACAGCATTGACTTGACTCTTGGGATGTAGCACGATCGATTGAAGTTGAGTTGCTAAGTTTGCAGATATAATTTCTGCTGACTCACCTTGAGATTGAGACATAGGTCTAGTGATTGTTTGAAGTCTAAATAAGTTAACGATTAGTATAATGTGTAGATCTAGATATGGCGTGTTTGACGTCGGAGTCAGCAATTTAGTGGCTAATGTAGGGACGTAACAAATGTATTAACATAAACTGAAGTTGGTTATTGTAGGGTATAGTTAAGAGCTCCCTTTCTTCTTTGGTCTGCCTTCTTTCGAAGCAAACTGGCAGTGATGTACTTTCTAGCCTGATGACATCAGTTAATAAGGGTGATCATTAGGTCATTAGACTTCATTCGTTTACAAGGGCTGTACGGGAGCTAATGCAATGATGACCTTCGTCCTATTTCCAACATAGTTATACGATTGAAATAAGGAACGCTTAACACCATGTTTAGATAATTGGGTGCTCAATGATCCAGAGGCAAAGTGTCGATCTCACAACCAAAAGGCCGTAGGTTCGTGCCTGACAGGTAAAATATTTTCTCGAGTTCTTTTGAGTACAACCCACCTCCTAGTTCAGGTAGGTGGATCGATATCTAGTCCCATTGGAGACCGAAGACAAAAATGTAGTACTGTATGCAGATCACAACACTCTGTCTACATTCAATATCCCAATGTACTCTAGGAAAACACTTGTTTTTAAAATCCTAGCAAAGATCCCATGATTGCCTTAGTTGTGTATGTGGATAAATCAAAATCAACATCAAATTTAAATAATCGTGGTCAAAACATAAATAACTTTCCAAGCTACTTCTAGCCAACTTTTTTTTTTATCCTTATCTCTTTCAAATGACTCGAAACAAAATGTCGTCGCTAAGCATGACCGATTACTGTCGTCATCAAATAAAAAAAATAACAGCTTTAATCTTATTCTGATGAGACAGTCTGATTACTACTGATAATTGCCTACGTCATACGTTGTTAATGAC
>JAXRKP010002330.1:32500-56858 GCA_037039925.1 Doris montereyensis
CTCCTTCTTCTTCTTCTTCTTCTTCTTCTTCTTCTTCTTCTTCCTTCTTCTTCTTCTTCTTCTTCTTCTTCTTCTTCTTCTTCTTCTTCCTTCTTCTTCTTCTTCTTCTCCTTCCTTCTTCTTCTTCTTCTTCTTCTTTTTCTTCTTCTTATTATCCTTCTTCTTCTTCTTCTTTTCTTCTACTCCTTCTTCCTTCTCCTTTCCTTCTTCTTCTTCTTCTTCTTCTTCTTTTATTCTTCTACTTCTTAAACTTCTTCTTCTTATTTCTTCTTCTTCTTCTTCTATAAATTTGTGATTTATTCCAGAACATCTGGATACACTGGTGCCCTGAGAAAACATCTGTTACTGTTTTTCGTGCGAATTTGTGATTTATTCTGGATACACTTTTTAACTACGATTCAGAGACACAAATTTTAAAGAAGACCTAAATTTTGACACCATCATTCAAATTAGGGACAGACTTCCTTGCGGAACCTTCTGGCCTGTTTTGTACTAGGCGTGTCTCTTCATGTTCCAACAGTAGTTTCCTATCATATAGACATTCCATACAGTTCCAACACGACTAACGAATTGGCCATTGTCAATGTGATGGTCCCCATCGTTGTGTACACCTTGACAATGACTTTAACGACCCTCGTAAAAAAGTTTTTCGTGTGGGTGGGGGTCAGTGGGGAACTTTTTCATGTTGCTGATGCCATTCTTTCCCTTTAAACTACTCAAATTACCATTCTTCCCCTTCCTAAAACAGTCAGAGTCAATCTCCCCAAATTTTACCACACCATTAGGGACAGTGACTCCCCAAATCACTTTTGTCAATCTCCCTTTCACCACACCATTCCAATTTCAAATCCCTTATGATCCCCTCCTTTCACCACACCATTCCCACTCCCAAATCCTCGGGAACTATGTTCTTCAGTAGTTCACTCACACCATTCTTCCACTCCCAAATCCCTTGTCAATCTCCTTTCACCACACCATTCGCACTCCCAAATCCCTTGTCAATCTCACCACCCATTTCACCACACCATTCCCACTCCCTAATCCCTTGTCAATCTTCTTTCACCACACCATTCCCACTCCCAAATCCCTTGTCAATCTCCCCTTTCACCACACCATTCCTACTCCCAAATCCCTTGTCAATCTCCCCCTTTTCACCACACCAGTCCCACTCCCAAATCCCTTGCCAATCTCCCCTTTCACCACACCATCCCCACTCCCAAAACTGTGCTGGGTAGCATTGAAAGACGGTGGTTTTATATTGTAGACGCCTTCTGTTCGGAGTCATAATTTGTCTGAAAGGGTATTTGAGAACAGTCCAAATCTGTCTCTCACAGATTCCTTCGGGTTGATTTTGGGGTTGCTATTTTTTCTTGCTTCTTTTATAAGACTTGCTTTCTTTGAGTATGGGGGGGAGGGAGGGGTGTTGTGAAGGTTTAGAGGTATGGTGTATCTATATTTTCTTTTTTCTTTTTTTTCAACTGACTATGAAAGAGTTGCAGACAGCTATTAGAAAAGGTAACATTCATCGACAAATGACGGATGTAAATTACTTCAATTAATTACATATTTGTAAATAAAACCAAGAAATAAATATACAAAGACAGACGGTACAAATATTTAGTATTAAATTTTATTTTTCCATAGTGACTAGGAATGATGTTTATTTACAACATACATGTAAATCGTTTTTTTTTGTATACTGGTATTTTTTTTTGCATTTTTAAAAATCCTTAGCTCCGACTCGTTCACTTTTTATCGTTCACGGCTGTAGCTTTTTTTTTATTATTGTTGTGACGTTTTTCTTATTTTTGTTCATTCAAGAAACAATTCGCCTCGCACTCGCACCGAAATAAACTAAAAATACAAGTAGTGTTGTTTCTTTTTGCCCTTGGTGAAATTTTTGGGAAATGAACGACTCGGTGCATTTTAGGAGAGACGTGCTTTTGGGCGGATGTACTAGGCTGTCAAACTTATCAATAATGTCCTTTCGTTTGATCGATGTGAGAGCGAGAGTTAAATCGTCTACGCATGCGCGGGTGTGCATCCGCCGCCATCTTGATAAACTCTGCGTGGCCTGTTCCTCTGTGTTGCGGAGGAATCTGGTAAGAATATCGTCAATATCGGTAGAGACGGTCTCCTCGCCACGATGGGGGTAGAACGGAAGTTGTCTGTAAAGTCGCTGCCAGTCTCCGTCAATTTCCGTGGAGACGATCCGACACAATTTGTCCAGCCGATCTGAAAATTGGAGCATAAAGCATAATATTATTAGTTTTGTAATGCATGGGGTGAGAGGTTTTTGAGGCGGGCATGTTCCTACTTCGATGGGAACATCTTAACTGTGTGATTTCATTTCTGTCTACATTTCTATATTTGTGTTCGTGGTGGGTGTGGTGAGTGTGTGTGTGTTTGCGTTAGGTTTTTGTTTTTAAAGAGGTGTGGTCTTGGTTGTTGTTGTTGATTTTGGGTTGTTGCTGTTGTTGTTGTTGGGTTTTTTTGGTGTTGTTATTTTTGCTGCTTGCAGTATTATTGTTGGGGGTTTTTTACGTTCCGGTTGTAAATGCTGTTTTGTACTTCTTGTTGTCGTGTTGTTGTTGTTGTTTGTTGTTTTGTTGTGGTTGTTGTTGTTGTTGTTGTTATTATTATTATTGCTGTTGTTGCTGCTTTTAATCGGCTGGTGATGAATATTAATCTTGTTTTGATTTGTTGAGTGGAAGGGGGAAGGGGGTATGTTCTGTTTGCGGAGAGGAGGGTTCAGGAGGAGGAAGATGAGGAGGGAGAGTTAAGATTATTATTTCTTTTTGCCCTTGATGTTTGTCTGTTGATGTGCTGTTGTTTACCATGATATGGTTTTACATTACAAAAACTCAAGAATGAAATGATGATGAAAGTGAAGTAATTATTTCATTAATCCTCTGCATTCTAAAAGTTCTGATATTCTGATTGATCCTCTTTCTTAAAATCACTTTTTAATTATTCATCAACTTTCTTAACTCCATGCTTCATTCCTTTCAATTATGTTCAAGGAATTATTTTCACCTCCTTTTCTTCCATTTTCGAAGCCTTGATGTATTCAGAGATGGAAGACCAAATGTCACGGAGAAAACTCGTGAGGCATGTGTTTTATGGTGTGGACGTTTTCATCACAATGAACATTCAAATTTGTTTTCGGGGGTAGGGAGCCGGGGTTGTATGTGAAATTCCTCCCTTTGTTTTTCGGTATGAAGGAATTCAAGGCCCATCATCTTTGACTTTAAAACTTCTTTGCTGCCAAAAAATTCGAATCTGTTTACAGTAACACAACAAATCTGGCGCATGGTGGCCGAGTGATTGGGCTTTCTGATATGGGATCATGATGTGCCGGGTTTGAATCCAAACAACCATACTTCCCTACATTGTGTTTCTTGGGAAATACACTTAGCACGAAATAGGCATCACTCGGACCCAGGTGCAAATGTGTACAAGCACAAGCTTGGAAGTAAAAACCTGTGTCATACTGGTGTCGTGTCGAGGAGGTCACTATAATCACCTGTTTTGACATTGTTTTTCGGATAGCTGATATTTTTGTAAATATTCAATTAGGACTTAAGAATTCCAGCCACGTTTATTTAAGATTGTGACCAATAACAGTTACAAAAAAAGGCAACACTTTGAATAATGAAAACACTAAAGGAATTCAAATAAATGAATAAATAAAATAAATGATGTTACTGACAGGAGGGGGTGGGTGGGAGTGTGACAAAGAGGGAAGTAGAATATCAATATGGGGTGATGAGCTTAAAGAGTTGTGTTTTTTTTTAAACCGTGATAACAATACCGACCTTTCTTTTCTTCGGAGGCTGTGAAAATCGACCAATGATGGGCATATTGTGGAACAGTTTTTTCAAGGTTTCTTGACTCGTTTTAATCAAGTGGATTTCTTTCAATTTGGCCAGGCACGCTTCCTGTCTTTCCAGCTCCACTTCGGCCTTTCTGGCAACTCGCCTGGTTTGCCTCAACTCCGCGGTGGATCTATCCAGTTCAGATTCTTTCCCTTCTGTGAAGGTCCTGCGCTCGCTGATCCAAGTCTGCTGCCTTTCCAAGTCTGTGATGCGCCTGTCGATGGCTGGTTTCCTGGTCTTGAGGTCGATGATCTCCGGACTAAGTTCCCGTCGTAACGTTCCCTGAAATCAGACATCAGACAGGCATCGGGAAAGGGAAGAGAATTGTGATTATTGATCTATTTCCGTTGGCGTGAAGACAGGTTTTTAATGGTTTGGGGTGAGAATACTATATTATTGTATGAAATAAACGCTTAGTATGAGGAACGTATCTTTTTGTTTTGTTTTGTTTTAAATAGTTATTTTGGAGTTCTAGAGACAAAGGGCTAAGCTACCGGATTTGGTGTCATGATATCCTGAGGAGGAAGCGTTAGCCAATTGGGACCATCATAATATCTTTTTTTAAGAAAAAAATATTCAAGGAGATAATGATTTATTGACCTTTAATCAAATGAGCAACGCGGTGCAGACCACCACAGCGGTGCAGACGTTGTGGGTCCAATCATCAATCTGATTGGTGGCTATTTTTTCGCCTTATATCTTTCACCATCAAACAAGAAGATTAAACATTGGCACGTCTCGGGAGTGACACGAATAACTAACAGCATTATTACCTAGTACGAATACGAGATGAAATGAACACTGATATTGTTGAGCTGGTTGTTATTTATTTCGTATGGGAAACAGTCCTCCTTTTGTAGTGGTCTCTGGTTTAACTGCTATGTTATAATTCATATAAAGGCATGGTTTTGTCGTACAAACTGTGACAGACTAGTGTTATATTATCTAGGGAGGCCGTGTTTATCAAATGTCCATTAACTTTAACTGGATTTGACATCATTGCCATGGGTAGTCTCCCTGTTCGCTGGTACTGGTGATTCTCCTTGTTGTTGATCTCCATTCATGTCTGTCTCTTGCCCTTTCTAACGGCATTGTTTAGACCAGTGGTGTTTATCCTTGTTGTTGATCTCCATTCATGTCTGTCTCTTGCCCTTTCTAACGGCATTGTTTAGACCAGTGGTGTTTATCCTTGTTGTTGATCTCCATTCATGTCTGTCTCTTGCCCTTTCTAACGGCATTGTTTAGACCAGTGGTGTTTATCCTTGTTGTTGATCTCCATTCATGTCTGTCTCTTGCCCTTTCTAACGGCATTGTTTAGACCAGTGGTGTTTATCCTTGTTGTTGATCTCCATTCATGTCTGTCTCTTGCCCTTTCTAACGGCATTGTTTAGACCAGTAACGGGTGTTTATCCTTGTTGTTGATCTCCATTCATGTCTGTCTCTTGCCCTTTCTAACGGCATTGTTTAGACCAGTGGTGTTTATCCTTGTTGTTGATCTCCATTCATGTCTGTCTCTTGCCCTTTCTAACGGCATTGTTTAGACCAGTGGTGTTTATCCTTGTTGTTGATCTCCATTCATGTCTGTCTCTTGCCCTTTCTAACGGCATTGTTTAGACCAGTGGTGTTTATCCTTGTTGTTGATCTCCATTCATGTCTGTCTCTTGCCCTTTCTAACGGCATTGTTTAGACCAGTGGTGTTTATCCTTGTTGTTGATCTCCATTCATGTCTGTCTCTTGCCCTTTCTAACGGCATTGTTTAGACCAGTGGTGTTTATCCTTGTTGTTGATCTCCATTCATGTCTGTCTCTTGCCCTTTCTAACGGCATTGTTTAGACCAGTGGTGTTTATCCTTGTTGTTGATCTCCATTCATGTCTGTCTCTTGCCCTTTCTAACGGCATTGTTTAGACCAGTGGTGTTTATCCTTGTTGTTGATCTCCATTCATGTCTGTCTCTTGCCCTTTCTAACGGCATTGTTTAGACCAGTGGTGTTTATCCTTGTTGTTGATCTCCATTCATGTCTGTCTCTTGCCCTTTCTAACGGCATTGTTTAGACCAGTGGTGTTTATCCTTGTTGTTGATCTCCATTCATGTCTGTCTCTTGCCCTTTCTAACGGCATTGTTTAGACCAGTGGTGTTTATCCTTGTTGTTGATCTCCATTCATGTCTGTCTCTTGCCCTTTCTAACGGCATTGTTTAGACCAGTGGTGTTTATCCTTGTTGTTGATCTCCATTCATGTCTGTCTCTTGCCCTTTCTAACGGCATTGTTTAGACCAGTGGTGTTTATCCTTGTTGTTGATCTCCATTCATGTCTGTCTCTTGCCCTTCTAACGGCATTGTTTAGACCAGTGGTGTTTATCCTTGTTGTTGATCTCCATTCATGTCTGTCTCTTGCCCTTTCTAACGGCATTGTTTAGACCAGTGGTGTTTATCCTTGTTGTTGATCTCCATTCATGTCTGTCTCTTGCCCTTTCTAACGGCATTGTTTAGACCAGTGGTGTTTATCCTTGTTGTTGATCTCCATTCATGTCTGTCTCTTGCCCTTTCTAACGGCATTGTTTAGACCAGTGGTGTTTATCCTTGTTGTTGATCTCCATTCATGTCTGTCTCTTGCCCTTTCTAACGGCATTGTTTAGACCAGTGGTGTTTATCCTTGTTGTTGATCTCCATTCATGTCTGTCTCTTGCCCTTTCTAACGGCATTGTTTAGACCAGTGGTGTTTATCCTTGTTGTTGATCTCCATTCATGTCTGTCTCTTGCCCTTTCTAACGGCATTGTTTAGACCAGTGGTGTTTATCCTTGTTGTTGATCTCCATTCATGTCTGTCTCTTGCCCTTTCTAACGGCATTGTTTAGACCAGTGGTGTTTATCCTTGTTGTTGATCTCCATTCATGTCTGTCTCTTGCCCTTTCTAACGGCATTGTTTAGACCAGTGGTGTTTATCCTTGTTGTTGATCTCCATTCATGTCTGTCTCTTGCCCTTTCTAACGGCATTGTTTAGACCAGTGGTGTTTATCCTTGTTGTTGATCTCCATTCATGTCTGTCTCTTGCCCTTTCTAACGGCATTGTTTAGACCAGTGGTGTTTATCCTTGTTGTTGATCTCCATTCATGTCTGTCTCTTGCCCTTTCTAACGGCATTGTTTAGACCAGTGGTGTTTATCCTTGTTGTTGATCTCCATTCATGTCTGTCTCTTTTCTAACGGCATTGTTTAGACCAGTGGTGTTTATCCTTGTTGTTGATCTCCATTCATGTCTGTCTCTTGCCCTTTCTAACGGCATTGTTTAGACCAGTGGTGTTTATCCTTGTTGTTGATCTCCATTCATGTCTGTGCCCTTTCTAACGGCATTGTTTAGACCAGTGGTGTTTATCCTTGTTGTTGATCTCCATTCATGTCTGTCTCTTGCCCTTTCTAACGGCATTGTTTAGACCAGTGGTGTTTATCCTTGTTGTTGATCTCCATTCATGTCTGTCTCTTGCCCTTTCTAACGGCATTGTTTAGACCAGTGGTGTTTATCCTTGTTGTTGATCTCCATTCATGTCTGTCTCTTGCCCTTTCTAACGGCATTGTTTAGACCAGTGGTGTTTATCCTTGTTGTTGATCTCCATTCATGTCTGTCTCTTGCCCTTTCTAACGGCATTGTTTAGACCAGTGGTTTTATCCTTGTTGTTGATCTCCATTCATGTTTCTGTCTCTTGCCCTTTCTAACGGCATTGTTTAGACCAGTGGTGTTTATCCTTGTTGTTGATCTCCATTCATGTCTGTCTCTTGCCCTTTCTAACGGCATTGTTTAGACCAGTGGTGTTTATCCTTGTTGTTGATCTCCATTCATGTCTGATTCCTCTTGTTTTCTAACGGCATTGTTTAGACCAGTGGTGTTTATCCTTGTTGTTGATCTCCATTCATGTCTGTCTCGATACCCTTTCTAACGGCATTGTTTAGACCAGTGGTGTTTATCGTTTTGTTGATCTCCATTCATGTCTGTCTCTTGCCCTTTCTAACGGCATTGTTTAGACCTGTGGTGTTTATCCTTGTTGTTGATCTCCATTCATGTCTGTCTCTTGCCGTTTCTAACGGCATTGTTTAGACCAGTGGTGTTTATCCTTGTTGTTGATCTCCATTCATGTCTGTCTCTTTTGATTTCTTCTCCACGGCATTGTTTAGACCAGTGGTGTTTATCCTTGTTGTTGATCTCCATTCATGTCTGTCTCTTGCCCTTTCTAACGGCATTGTTTAGACCAGTGGTGTTTATCCTTGTTGTTGATCTCCATTCATGTCTGTCTCTTGCCCTTTCTAACGGCATTGTTTAGACCAGTGGTGTTTATCCTTGTTGTTGATCTCCATTCATGTCTGTCTCTTGCCCTTTCTAACGGCATTGTTTAGACCAGTGGTGTTTATCCTTGTTGTTGATCTCCATTCATGTCTGTCTCTTGCCCTTTCTAACGGCATTGTTTAGACCTGTGGTGTTTATCCTTGTTGTTGATCTCCATTCACGTCTGTCTCTTGCCCTTTCTAACGGCATTGTTTAGACCAGTGGTGTTTATCCTTGTTGTTGATCTCCATTCAGTGGTGTCTGTCTCTTGCCCTTTCTTGGCATTGTTTATTCAGTGGTGTTTATCCTTGTTGTTGATCTCCATTCATGTCTGTCTCTTGCCCTTTCTAACGGCATTGTTTAGACCAGTGGTGTTTATCCTTGTTGTTGATCTCCATTCATGTCTGTCTCTTGCCCTTTTCTAACGGCATTGTTTAGACCGTGTGGTGTTTATCCTTGTTGTTGATCTCCATTCATGTCTGTCTCTTGCCCTTTCTAACGGCATTGTTTAGACGTGTGGTGTTTATCCTTGTTGTTGATCTCCATTCATGTCTGTGTCTTGCCCTGATAACGGCATTGTTAGTTAATGGTGTTTATCCTTGTTGTTGATCTCCATTCATGTTGATCTTCCCTTTCTAACGGCATTGTTTAGACCAGTGGTGATTCTCCTTGTTGTTGATCTCCATTCATGTCTGTCTCTTGCCCTTTCTAACGGCATTGTTGAGACCAGTGGTGTTTATCCTTGTTGTTGATCTCCATTCATGTTGTCTCTTGCCCTTTCTAATCTTGTTTAGACCAGTGGTGTTTCTCCTTGTTGTTGATCTCCATTCATGTCTGTCTCTTGCCCTTTCTAACGGCATTGTTTAGACCAGTGGTGTTTATCCTTGTTGTTGATCTCCATTCATGTCTGTCTCTTGCCCTTTCTAACGGCATTGTTTAGACCAGTGGTGTTTTATCCTTGTTGTTGATCTCCATTCATGTCTGTCTCTTGCCCTTTCTAACGGCATTGTTTAGACCAGTGGTGTTTATCCTTGTTGTTGATCTCCATTCATGTCTGTCTCTTGCCCTTTCTAACGGCATTGTTTAGACCAGTGGTGTTTATCCTTGTTGTTGATCTCCATTCATGTCTGTCTCTTGCCCTTTCTAACGGCATTGTTTAGACCAGTGGTGTTTATCCTTGTTGTTGATCTCCATTCATGTCTGTCTCTTGCCCTTTCTAACGGCATTGTTTAGACCAGTGGTGTTTATCCTTGTTGTTGATCTCCATTCATGTCTGTCTCTTGCCCTTTCTAACGGCATTGTTTAGACCTGTGGTGTTTATCCTTGTTGTTGATCTCCATTCATGTCTGTCTCTTGCCCTTTCTAACGGCATTGTTTAGACCAGTGGTGTTTATCCTTGTTGTTGATCTCCATTCATGTCTGTCTCTTGCCCTTTCTAACGGCATTGTTTAGACCAGTGGTGATTCTCCTTGTTGTTGATCTCCATTCATGTCTGTCTCTTGCCCTTTCTAACGGCATTGTTTAGACCAGTGGTGTTTATCCTTGTTGTTGATCTCCATTCATGTCTGTCTCTTGCCCTTTCTAACGGCATTGTTTAGACCAGTGGTGTTTTATCCTTGTTGTTGATCTCCATTCATGTCTGTCTCTTGCCCTTTCTAACGGCATTGTTTAGACCAGTGGTGTTTATCCTTGTTGTTGATCTCCATTCATGTCTGTCTCTTGCCCTTTCTAACTCCATTGTTTAGACCAGTGGTGTTTATCCTTGTTGTTGATCTCCATTCATGTCTGTCTCTTGCCCTTTCTAACGGCATTGTTTAGACCAGTGGTGTTTATCCTTGTTGTTGATCCCATTCATGTCTGTCTCTTGCCCTTTCTAACGGCATTGTTTAGACCAGTGGTGTTTATCCTTGTTGTTGATCTCCATTCATGTCTGTCTCTTGCCCTTTCTAACGGCATTGTTTAGACCAGTGGTGTTTATCCTTGTTGTTGATCTCCATTCATGTCTGTCTCTTGCCCTTTCTAACGGCATTGTTTAGACCAGTGGTGTTTATCCTTGTTGTTGATCTCCATTCATGTCTGTCTCTTGCCCTTTCTAACGGCATTGTTTAGACCAGTGGTGTTTATCCTTGTTGTTGATCTCCATTCATGTTGATCTCCATTCTAACGGCATTGTTTAGACCAGTGGTGTTTCTCCTTGTTGTTGATCTCCATTCATGTCTGTTTATCCTTGTTGTTGATCTCCTTTCTAACGGCATTGTTTAGACCAGTGGTGTTTATCCTTGTTGTTGATCTCCATTCATGTCTGTCTCTTGCCCTTTCTAACGGCATTGTTTAGACCAGTGGTGTTTATCCTTGTTGTTGATCTCCATTCATGTCTGTCTCTTGCCCTTTCTAACGGCATTGTTTAGACCTGTGGTGTTTATCCTTGTTGTTGATCTCCATTCATGTCTGTCTCTTGCCCTTTCTAACGGCATTGTTTAGACCAGTGGTGTTTATCCTTGTTGTTGATCTCCATTCATGTCTGTCTCTTGCCCTTTCTAACGGCATTGTTTAGACCTGTGGTGTTTATCCTTGTTGTTGATCTCCATTCATGTCTGTCTCTTGCCCTTTCTAACGGCATTGTTTAGACCAGTGGTGTTTATCCTTGTTGTTGATCTCCATTCATGTCTGTCTCTTGCCCTTTCTAACGGCATTGTTTAGACCAGTGGTGTTTATCCTTGTTGTTGATCTCCATTCATGTCTGTCTCTTGCCCTTTCTAACGGCATTGTTTAGACCAGTGGTGTTTATCCTTGTTGTTGATCTCCATTCATGTCTGTCTCTTGCCCTTTCTAACGGCATTGTTTAGACCAGTGGTGTTTATCCTTGTTGTTGATCTCCATTCATGTCTGTCTCTTGCCCTTTCTAACGGCATTGTTTAGACCAGTGGTGTTTATCCTTGTTGTTGATCTCCATTCATGTCTGTCTCTTGCCCTTTTAACGGCATTGTTTAGACCAGTGGTGTTTATCCTTGTTGTTGATCTCCATTCATGTCTGTCTCTTGCCCTTTCTAACGGCATTGTTTAGACCAGTGGTGTTTATCCTTGTTGTTGATCTCCATTCATGTCTGTCTCTTGCCCTTTCTAACGGCATTGTTTAGACCTGTGGTGTTTATCCTTGTTGTTGATCTCCATTCATGTCTGTCTCTTGCCCTTTCTAACGGCATTGTTTAGACCAGTGGTGTTTATCCTTGTTGTTGATCTCCATTCATGTCTGTCTCTTGCCCTTTCTAACGGCATTGTTTAGACCAGTGGTGTTTATCCTTGTTGTTGATCTCCATTCATGTCTGTCTCTTGCCCTTTCTAACGGCATTGTTTAGACCAGTGGTGTTTATCCTTGTTGTTGATCTCCATTCATGTCTGTCTCTTGCCCACGGCATTGTTTAGACCATGATTCTCCTTGTTGTTGATCTCCATTCATGTCTGTCTCTTGCCCTTTCTAACGGCATTGTTTAGACCAGTGGTGTTTATCCTTGTTGTTGATCTCCATTCATGTCTGTCTCTTGCCCTTTCTAACGGCATTGTTTAGACCAGTGGTGTTTATCCTTGTTGTTGATCTCCATTCATGTCTGTCTCTTGCCCTTTCTAACGGCATTGTTTAGACCAGTGGTGTTTATCCTTGTTGTTGATCTCCATTCATGTCTGTCTCTTGCCCTTTCTAACGGCATTGTTTAGACCAGTGGTGTTTATCCTTGTTGTTGATCTCCATTCATGTCTGTCTCTTGCCCTTTCTAACGGCATTGTTTAGACCAGTGGTGTTTATCCTTGTTGTTGATCTCCATTCATGTCTGTCTCTTGCCCTTTCTAACGGCATTGTTTAGACCAGTGGTGTTTATCCTTGTTGTTGATCTCCATTCATGTCTGTCTCTTGCCCTTTCTAACGGCATTGTTTAGACCAGTGGTGTTTATCCTTGTTGTTGATCTCCATTCATGTCTGTCTCTTGCCCTTTCTAACGGCATTGTTTAGACCAGTGGTGTTTATCCTTGTTGTTGATCTCCATTCATGTCTGTCTCTTGCCCTTTCTAACGGCATTGTTTAGACCAGTGGTGTTTATCCTTGTTGTTGATCTCCATTCATGTCTGTCTCTTGCCCTTTCTAACGGCATTGTTTAGACCAGTGGTGTTTATCCTTGTTGTTGATCTCCATTCATGTCTGTCTCTTGCCCTTTCTAACGGCATTGTTTAGACCAGTGGTGTTTATCCTTGTTGTTGATCTCCATTCATGTCTGTCTCTTTGCCCTTTCTAACGGCATTGTTTAGACCAGTGGTGTTTATCCTTGTTGTTGATCTCCATTCATGTCTGTCTCTTGCCCTTTCTAACGGCATTGTTTAGACCAGTGGTGTTTATCCTTGTTGTTGATCTCCATTCATGTCTGTCTCTTGCCCTTTCTAACGGCATTGTTTAGACCAGTTGTTTATCCTTGTTGTTGATCTCCATTCATGTCTGTCCTTGCCCTTTCTAACGGCATTGTTTAGACCAGTGGTGATTATCCTTGTTGTTGATCTCCATTCATGTCTGTCTCTTGCCCTTTCTAACGGCATTGTTTAGACCAGTGGTGTTTATCCTTGTTGTTGATCTCCATTCATGTCTGTCTCTTGCCCTTTCTAACGGCATTGTTTAGACCAGTGGTGTTTATCCTTGTTGTTGATCTCCATTCATGTCTGTCTCTTGCCCTTTCTAACGGCATTGTTTAGACCAGTGGTGTTTATCCTTGTTGTTGATCTCCATTCATGTCTGTCTCTTGCCCTTTCTAACGGCATTGTTTAGACCAGTGGTGTTTATCCTTGTTGTTGATCTCCATTCATGTCTGTCTCTTGCCCTTTCTAACGGCATTGTTTAGACCTGTGGTGTGCCCTTTCTAACGGCATTGTTTAGACCAGTGGTGTTTATCCTTGTTGTTGATCTCCATTCATGTCTGTCTCTTGCCCTTTCTAACGGCATTGTTTAGACCTTGTTGTGGTGTGCCCTTTCTAAAGGCATTGTTTAGACCAGTGGTGTTTATCCTTGTTGTTGATCTCCATTCATGTCTGTCTCTTGCCTTTCTAACGGCATTGTTTAGACCAGTGGTGTTTATCCTTGTTGTTGATCTCCATTCATGTCTGTCTCTTGCCCTTTCTAACGGCATTGTTTAGACCAGTGGTGTTTATCCTTGTTGTTGATCTCCATTCATGTCTGTCTCTTGCCCTTTCTAACGGCATTGTTTAGACCTGTGGTGTGCCCTTTATCCATTGTTGTTGATCTCCATTCATGTCTGTCTCTTGCCCTTTCTAACGGCATTGTTTAGACCAGTGGTGTTTATCCTTGTTGGGGGTACTGACCCCTGCAAATATCACCGATTCCTTCGTAATTGGGACGGAACAGACACGGAAACACAGTGTGTGCATGTGTGTGTGTGTGTGTGTGTGTGTCTTGACCTTCGCCCAACCTCTGAGACGTGACTCACCGAACACCTGGTTTTCGATCAAACCCATTGATATGGACTTAGTTTTGTCCAGTCTCTCATGTCGTTAATCCATACTATCTTTAGACTGCGCTATAGAAACAAGATACGCTTTCTGCTCTATGGGCCAACGAGACATTGAAGGACATCAACACAACATGATATGGAAGTTTTTTTATTATTATTATATTTTACCCAAATCCACAACAAAGGTGATCTCGGCGTTTTTGTAGGATTTTTGTTAATTTTCCCGGACTGCTCTGTAAACAGCCAAGTGTGTATTTAACGTGCACAGAGTGTTGTGATCTGCACACGGGACCACTTTTGTATCGTCCGTCTCCGATGGGACTACATGCCGATTCACCTACCTGGGCAATGGGGGAGGATTTTACTCGAAACGACAGAAAACATTTAAACTTTTGGCGGTGCTTGAACCCACGACCTTTGGCTTGAGAGGCCGGCACCTTTCCGAGTCCCCATGGAAGTAGTAATATCCGAAAAAGAATGTTACTTACAGCGCCGTCCCTGTCCGAGAGGCTCCTTTCAATTTCATTTCCAGTTTTCTGTATTCCTTAAGGTCAAGGTCAACCAGCACATCTTTGTTCTTGGCTCGTAGTTTCTTCTCTTCTTGCTGGTGGTAAAGATAAAGAATTAAGATTACATTTGACATAATATTGTTGTGTGTGGGAACAATCAGTGATAACAGCTTGCTTGAAAGCTGTTGTACTTTTTGATTCCCTTATGTATGCTGATGCTGTTCCATTAGTAGTCGTAAGTATGGTGGTGATGATAATAATAATAATAATAATAATAATAATAATAATAATAATAATAATAATATAATAATAATAATAATGATAATAGTAACAATGATAATAATAATAACAATAACAATAATGATGGTCATGATGATGATGATGATGATGATGATGAAGATGATGATAATAATAACAATGAAAACAATAGTAGTAGTAGTAGTAGTAGTAGTAGTAGTAGTAGTAGTAGTAGTAGTAGTAGTAGTAGTAGTAGTAGTAGTAGTAGTAGTAGTAGTAGTAGTAGTAGTAGTAGTAGTAGTAGTAGTAGTAGTAGTAGTAAAGTTAATGACATAAGATAATATGAAAGCCCCATATGAACAAAGACGAGACAAATACAAGGAATAGACAGAAAAAAATCCTGGCCACCATGGGATCGAACCCGCGACCTCTGCGTCGGCACCCATCGCCTCGCCATGAAAAGAAAGTGTGGTACCAACCGAGCTAACTACGCTCCCTCACTGTCTGTCTTTATCTACGTTAGTAGTAGTAGTAGTAGTAGTAGTAGTAGTAGTAGTAGTAGTAGTAGTAGTAGTAGTAGTAGTAGTAGTAGTAGTAGTAGTAGTAGTAGTAGTAGTAGTAGTAGTAGTAGTAGTAGTAGTAAGTAGTAGTAGTAGTAGTATTGGTTGTTGTTGTTGTTGTTGTAGAGGTAGTAGCAGTTGTAATGCTGTTATCTTTGTTGTTGGGGTGGTTGTGGTGTTGGCAGCAAATAAACAACAGTTAATTGAAGTATGAGAACGAGGAACTCGAGTGTGTGTGGGAATGTCATGGCCGAAACGACAACCGAGTTTAAGTACAACAGATATTCATTTGCATAGTTATGTCCTTCTTATTTATATTTGCATACCCAGGGAAGAATCCTAATTCTAACCTCGGTCTTGCGAGGACAGCTTCATGCTTCAGAATCACCAGAGCCCCTGTAAGAGTAACGACCCTCAGTGTATCTTATCTTCTAGGTTCTCTTACCTTAAGTGTCTTCTCTTTTTGGCCCAAGTCTTTTCAGCTGTTCATTGCATTCCACTATTTTCTTCTTCAGTGTTTTGACCACAAATTCGCAGGTGTTAGCCTTTACTTGGCATTCTCGATAGAATTTACACTGAAGGTAGGCAAGAATAGGGAAAGGATGGAAAAGTAAAGTGAATTAGTTTATATCTAGGTTTGGTTAATGCAAGACATTTCTTTGCTTAAATAACTCATTACTGCTCTTTGAAGGGTGTACAGCCCCTGATATGTAGTGATTTGTCTTGTTTCACGTATGCCTGCTTATTTTTAAATGTACGTTTTATTACTACATAATTATTGTACTACACCTTAACATGCTTCCGTTTCTGTAATGTTTTAAATTCAATTCATGACCTGTCCACTTTTGGGGATCCAGTAGTCCAGAGGCAACAAGTCGGCCTCTTAACCAAAAGGTTGAAAGATCTTCTCAATTTTTTCGAGCAAAATCTACCTCCTAGTCCAGGTAGGTGGATTGACATCTAGTCCCATCAGAGACGGACGATGAAAAGAGGTCCCCGTGTGCAGATCACAACACTCTGTGCACGTTTAAGATCCTTTCGTTGTTTAGAGGAGCAGTCCGGGCAAAATTTTAAAAATCTATCAAAAAACCCCGACATCACCTAGATGTGGATGTGGGCAAATCAAATTCAAATCAATTCAAATCAATTCAAGTCAATTCAAATCAATTCAAATCAATTCAAATCAAAATTCAAATCAAATCAATTCAAATCAATTCAAGTCAATTCAAATCAATTCAAATCAAATCAATTCAAGTCAATTCAAATCAATCAAATCAAATCAAATCAATTCAAATCAATTCAAATCAATTCAAATCAATTCAAATCAATTTCAATTCAAGTCAATTCAAATCAATTCAAATCAATTCAAATCATCCACTTGTACCTTGATCATTACAACTACGGGGGCTTTCTACTACCGTTGCCTTCCTACTTACCTGCAGGCAGTAGGCGGGCGGTGTTGTTAGTGGGTCCTACCTCTTTTTCTTTCCTTCTTTTTTTCACTTATCTTTCATCTTGCTGTTTCCTCTTAATTCACCTGAGATCACCGCAAATGACGGACGAAGTAAATTTCAAAGAAACAAACATGATCCTACCTACCTACCTACCTGGGCGTCTTTCTTGCTTTCCAGTTCTACAATGTCGTAGTGTAGGAACTTGGCGTAATCACAGTCAGCGTCCACCCACAGCATTGAGCCCTTGAGGCGTTACGCATGTTGTGACAAGCTGTGAACATGGAGGGCGATCGCACTGTGGTCAATGCGGAGCTTCTCAGCCTTTTCTTTGACTGGGTAATCGAACTGAGAGACTCGGAGACCGTCAGTTTCGATTTGCTGAGCCATCAAAAGTGTTCTGTTAGAGAGAACCATAAGATAAGTGGTTAGTAAAGTTTCTATTTTATAGATTTATAGATTGAAGTTACCCTGTCCACCATATTATGCGGTAATCTCATGATGAATTAGGAGAAAGAGCAAGATGAAAGATAATGTAAAGGAGTTAAAGGAAAAGTAGTAGGATCTACCAGCAACTCCCCACCAACCGCCCACTTTCTAAGAGCTATTTCTGTCAGTGTTTGGGGTTTTTTTAAACACCAATAAGCCGTTTGTATGGGTTGGGTTTTTTATATTAAGTTTGTTTGGGTTTTGTTATAATTGGGTTGCTTGTTCTATAGTTTGTTTCTTATTTTATTTTCAGGGGTGGAGCCTGTTTATGGTTTGCATATTGGCTGGGGGGTTGGGGTAGAGGCAGAGGGGGAGAAGGGAGTTTGATTTTGGGTGTCAGTGTTAGTTCGTTGTTTTGTCTTCATAAGCATAAATACTTAGCGTGTTTCCTTTAAACGGAGCACCGTGTCGCACATTCTTAAGACGTATCATACACATGCTTTTATTATTTTAGATCTCTAAAGATAAAGGAGGAGCCAACATAATCCAAATTATAATTATAATAAACAATATCTCTCTACATCTAGATTCTTAATTAAATGAAATCGCTATGACTGACACAATTGATGAAGAAGAACTCGCCCAAAGCGGCATTGCCAACTATGCCACGTAAGTTCTTGCTAAGAGCCTTAATACAAATATTGTATTTCACTAGTAGATAGTATTATACATTATTATCTCCAGATCTAGAATCTAGATCTAGGGGCGGTGGGTGAGAGGGTTTATGCTAAGGAATGTGAACAATCTCACATAATGCTGTTGTTTTTTTTTTGCCGTCATCTTGCCGTATTATCGCTGTACTACAATCTAGAGTTAGATTCATTTCATATCCAATGAATGATGTATACGCTCTTTTTCTCACATTCTATTATCTGTCTTTGTCTCTTTATGTTTTTTCTCTGCACGATGATTTTGGAAACGGAAGGGAGAGGAGGGGGAGGGTGAGGGTGAGGAATGACTGGGATAGAAGAGGAAGAGGTAGTAGTGGCATGAGCGTTTTCGATCCATAAATGGATGTCGAGTTAATTGCTGTAGTGTGTAGACGAAAGAGTACGGAGGCTACTGGACGTGAGATCGTAAAGTCCACGTTTCAAATCCTACCATAATATACTAGGTAGGTTCGATGTTGTGTGCCTTGGGGAAATATGCAGCACGCATTTCTCACTTACTTTGATGCAAAATGGATACCAGCATTACAATAGTATCACCGGGGAGTAAAATATGAAACACACTATAAATACCCTGCCCAAAAAGCAATGTAAAAGAATCTTCTTTGATTCACGCTATAGAAACCGAGATAAGCTCTGATACGATGGGTTGTGATGGTCTTAGCGGGTTTCTTTTTTTTAATTTTGCAATGCTCAACTGAAAGAAAGAGTCATCGTGAAATAATATTTAGCTGCTCACAACTCTGACCCTTGAATCCTTTTTTCGACATGCATGTAACATGAGCTGAACTGTTACGAATTAACATAATCATAAGAGGAAAGTAGAAACAAACAAACCATTATACTATAATTTAAAAATAGCATGAAACTTTCTTTACGAGGCAGAATACCACGTAACTCAAAGACGCCATTCTTATTTCATGGTCTCGACAGAGAAGTTCATTTCTCCTTCCCTTCCATTCCCGTCGCTTCCTTTCCTTTCCTTCCCTTAACATCGGCTGGTGTCTGGTTCCCCCTACCCCTCCTCCCCATCCTCTCCCATTTCCTTCGCCTCCCTTGCCTTCCCTGCCTCTCTTCCCTTCCCCTCCTTCCCCTTCCATTCTATTCCCTTATCTGCCCCGACACTCTGGACGGTGAGGAGACTAAAATTATATATAGATCTAGTTGTCAACATCTCGTGTAACAAACTGATGTCAGGAAAAATAATATTTAATTTTTAACCTAATATCTAAAGGAAATGACATCACAAAGAAGGAGACAGTCGACGCAAAAACGCACGGTCTACAATCTGCAGGTAAAAAGAATAGTATGGGAAGATAAAGGTAAGGAATGTGCAAAACGATGATGATAACATAACCTGACAGAATGTACCAAAGAGCAAAATATAAGTCAGAGAGGTCTTATTTATTTATGTTTGACTTTATTTTATCCCCATCCACAACTAAGGTGATCTTGGGAAGGGGTTGAGGTTGGTAGGACGTTTGTCATTTTGCCCGGACTGCCCCTTTAAACAGCCAAAGGATCTTTGACGTGCACAGCGTGTTGTGATTTGAATATGGGACCTCCCTTTTTCGTCCGTCTCCGATGGGAATAGGTGTCGATACACCTACCTGGACCAGAGGGTGGGGGGAAGTATTCATCCGTTTGAAACAACGACCTTTGGGTTGAGGCTGAAGCCGACTGCATGACTACCTTGCCTCTGGACTACCATCCCCTATATGACTACCATCCCAGATGTATGACTACCATCCCTAGATGACTACCATCCCCTATATGACTACCATCCCTTAGATGACTACCATCCCCTAGATGACTACCATCCCCTAGATGACTACCATCCCTCAGATGACTACCATCCCCTAGATGACTACCATCCCCTATATGACTACCATACCCTAGATGACTACCATCCCCTAGATGACTACCATCCCTATATGACTACCATCCCTTAGATGACTAGATACCATCCCTTAGATGACTACCATCCCCTAGATGACTACCATCCCTAGATGACTACCATCCCCTAGATGACTATCATCCCCTAGATGACTACCATCCCTAGATGACTACCATCCCTAGATGACTACCATCCCCTAGAGATGACTACCATCCCCTAGATGACTACCTTCCCTAGATGACTAGATGACTACCATCCCCTAGATGACTACATCCCCATATGACTACCATCCCCTAGATGACTACCATCCCCTAGATGACTACCATCCCTTAGATGATTACCATCCCTAGATGACTACATCCCCATCCCATCCCCAGATGATCCCTTGTAGACTTCAACCATCCCTAGCGAACACTTTGCCTCTGGATTACCGGGTTGGCAGTTGGGTGGTAGGTATTGCTGAAAAATCACATCGAAATCGTCTTTCATCCTGTCTGGGGCTTGAACCCATGACGTTTTAGTTGAAAGGCCTACACCTTGCCTCTGGACTATCATGTCCCTATGAGAGAGAATTTAGAGCCAATAGGCCATCAACATCGGACACTGAGTCCACACACAGGAATTTGTTGACTACAGGCACTGCTGGTAGATCTACTTATTTCTTCTCTCACTCTTTTTGCATGTCTTCGATCTTGCAGTTTCATTTACCACCCCCATCCCCACTTGCGATTATGACGTAATGTTATGTTCTAATGAAGGGTAACCTTCAATGGATACCCGAGCTGACGCTCTTTTATCACCTATTCACTAGGTATGAAGACTTTCTGTCGTCCAATGTGACACCCCTGGATCTGGCCTTCCTGTGTGACGTCAACCTGTGCCGAATGTTGGTGGAGTTGGGCTACAGGGGATCACGGGAAGGCTACTCCAATGCCCGCTTTGGAGCTGCCAAGCACGCCATTGAACAGAAAAAAGAAGGCCAGCCAGTCTTTGCAGGTAACTTAGTAGTAGTAGTAGTAGTAGTAGTAGTAGTAGTAGTAGTAGTAGTAGTAGTAGTAGTAGTAGTAGTAGTAGTAGTAGTAGTAGTAGTTGTTGTAATAGTAGTAGTAGTAGTAGTAGCAGTAGTAGTAGTAGTAGTAGTAGTAGTAGTAGTAGTAGTAGTAGTAGTAGTAGTAGTAGTAGTAGTAGTAGTAGTAGTAGTAGTAGCAGTTGGTCATCCATCACCACATCAATATTTTACAATATCCCTTTCGACTCCTGTCAGAGATCTCCTGATCAGCATCGGCAAAACGTTAAAGAGGCAGTGCTTCGAGCCTTGCAGCAACGCGAAGAGTCGAACAGAATCGGCAAAATGGCCAGCATCTTTTGCATCAGGGACTACAACGCTCATGGTGACTATACAAATTGTATATATTGTACCCGTTGATTATAACAAGCTGAATCATCGATCTATCTCTAGATCTAGATCTGAATGTGAGAGCTAAGATCAAGAGGGAGGATTTTCATAGTCAGACAAACTCTTTTAATGTGCGTTAGCTAAGATATCTAGAGATTGACCTGAAAAAAAAAGAAAGAGAAAAAGGTTTAGCTAGATCTAGCTTAAAAAATTTGAGCATTAACTGTTCAGCGGTGGACTGGGGACAATGGGCATGGATGGTCAACAGTGACCGATTTTCATGGACTTTGTGGGTTACCGAAAAGTTTGGGGTTCGGCGGCAATCGCATTGGGTGTGTTTAAAGAAACAGAATGTTTTTCAAATTAAAAATATGCCTAAAACATGCACAGGTAATACACAAAGTGGCGTTAAAATTTGAGCATTATCTGTTGAGCGGTTTGAGAGCCCATTCAGACTGGATGAAAACCATATGTCGTAAAGTCCACAAATATATAATATAGATAGATATCAAAGATTCACGTGGATCTTATGTAATAACGTATACTATGTGCATGTTTTCGATTGCGTGTTAGAGTTGGAGATAGCATGCCGCTGTCGATGGTGATCATGAGCTTTTATCACGATGAGATTGGCAGAAAACCTGGCGTACTACGAACCGAGCTAACTACACTATTCAATGTCATTTCTTTCACTTTCATTTTCACTCTTGACTTGAAAGATACTTCAACTTGAGAAAGATACTTCCTCTTGACACTCTTGACTTGAGAAAGATACTTCACTCTTGACTTGGCAAAGGTGCTTCACTCTTGACTTGGCAAAGGTGCTCCATTCTATGTTCCTTGCCTAACTTGAGTTTTCAATGAGGGTTCATCTGTAGGCGGAGAAGGGTTGTGTTCCGTGTTAATAGTGAGTGCCTGAAGGGCAACTTACTGTATGGTCCCAAGGGACTTGATGGAACTTTGAATGCAATCGCCTGCTTGGGGATAAACGATGTAAAAAAAAGGTGTGCTAGCACATTTCTGCGGCTTGATATGGACCATTTTTATTTTTTTCTTATATTATTCTAAGACAGACCATTAAATCCCAATGACCATGTTTCAATACTCTGTGAACACAGGGATATTAGTTTGTTGGGGGTTTTTTTGGTGTCATTAAGGCTATTTTAAAGGCAAGATTGGTAACAACAGTTGCAAGAGCACTTCAAGTACACGGAACCTTCAAGTTAACCCATCCGTCTCCAAAATATCTAGAAGAGTTACCTAATTGGCTCGACCTGACGTATTTGCAAAGTAAATTACAAGTAATCTCTACTCTCTCTCTCTCTCTCTCTCTCTCTCTCTCTCTCTCTCTCTCTCTTCTCTCTGTCTTCTGTCTATCTGTCTTGTCTGTCTCTCTCTCTCTCTCTCTCTCTCTCTCTCGCTCTCTCTCTCTCTCTCTCTTCTCTCTCTCTCTCTCCCTCTCTCTCTCTCTCTGTCTCTCTAATTCTCTCTCTCTCTCTCTCTAGTCTCTCTCTCTCTCTCTCTCTCTCTCTCTCTCTCTCTCTCTCTCTCTCTCTCTTCTCTCTCTCTCTCTCTCCTTCTCCCTCTATCTCTTTCTCTCACTCTCTCTCTCTCTCTCTGTCTCTCTCTCTGTCTCTGTCTCTCTGTCTCTGTCTCTGTCTCTGTCTCTGTCTGTCTGTCTGGTCTGTCAGTCAAAAAAAAATCAGTCTTTCTGCAAATAATTTTCTTTGTATCTTAAAACATCTTCTTTTTTTTTTTCCTTAGGCACAATCAGGGCAAATAATTTTCTGTATCACCTTTGTCTCTCCACCGTAAGAAATTGAATTTGACTTTCGTTTCCAGGAACATGGAGAATCTAGAACATGTATTGGCTTTATTCCCCTTCTCCCGTGCCGTTCTCAATTCAGGTCAAGAGATTTCCGGGTACATCGATTATGCCCACCGCCTGGCGACAGAGGATTTCAGAACCAATATTCAACGGAGAAGTGAGATTTCTCCCAAAAGGAAACAGACCTCAGTTTCTACAACTGGGACACCACTTTCGTAAAGGGACGTAGCTCACCCAATTATGAAGTAAGCGTTCTTTCTATTTTGTTTTTCCTTCTTTTCGGGATGGTCGAGTACGGGAGTGTGTGTGCACACTTGTCGTATGTGTGTCTGTTAAAGTGTGTGTGAACGTTAAATGTGTGTCCGTGTTTCAACGTACAGGAAAGTAGATTTTACTTGATTTTATTTTTTTTACCCAGATTCACAACTAAGGTGATATCGGGGTTTTTGGTAGATTTTCAATTTTACCCGGACTGCCCTGAAGGCAGCCAAGGGACCTTAAAACGTGCACAGAGTGTTGTGATGTGCACACGGGACCTCCTTTTATCGTCCGTCCGATGGGCCTAGGTGTCGATCCACCTACGTGGGCCAGGGGAGGAGGGAGGGAGAGGGAAAGATTTTCTCGAAAAAAATCGAGGAAATGTTTCAACCGTTGACGAGGTTCGAACCCACAACCTTTTGGATGAGAAGCCGACACCTTGCCTCTGCGCTAACGAGTCCCCAACAGGAAAATAGATCATTCCACTGAAATACATCACTTGAAAGAAAACAATAATAAACAACAAGGGTAGCCATAATATTTTTAAGCAGAAAACGCAGAAACTTTGCTTTCAGGAATGTGACTTTTGAAATGTTAAAAACCTGTGTAGTTATGATATATCTTTTTTTGAAATGTTAAACAGCCTGTGTAGTTATGATATATCTTTTTTTGAAGTGATTGTCCTGGTCAAGCAGTTAGTCAGGTAGTGTTTGTGTTATGTGTCAACGTGGGAAATGATTTGTCTAATTGTCCCTAAGAGGAATCAGTTTTATGTGGTGAGCGGGAGAGGGGGGTAATGTATACACGCATTCGAGTCCAATACAATAGAAAATAGAAGAGTAAATCATTTAGGGTGTCGTGAACGCCTGATATGTGGTGAAAATTCTATGATAAGAGATTAAAGGTTGGCAATGTCATATCGAAGAATCAGAAAAAGAGATATTATAAGAGATTAAAGGTGGGCAATGTCATATCGAAGAATCAGAAAAGAAGATACTATAAGAGATTAAAGTTTGGCAATGTCATATCGAAGAATCAGAAAAGAAGATATTATAAGAGATTAAAGGTTGGCAATGTCATATCGAAGAATCAGAAAAGAAGATATTATAAGAGATTAAAGGTTGGCAATGTCATATCGAAGAATCAGAAAAAAGAAGATACTATAAGAGATTAAGGGTTAGCAATGTCATATCGAAGAATCAGAAAAAGAAGATACTATAAGAGATTAAAGCAATCAGAAGAATCAGAAAAAAGAAGATACTATAAGAGATTAAGGGTTAGCAATGCCATATCGAAGAATCAGAAAAGAAGATACTATAAGAGATTAAGGGTTAGCAATGCCATATCGAAGAATCAGAAAAGAAGATACTA
>JAXRKP010002331.1:0-52500 GCA_037039925.1 Doris montereyensis
ATATAGGCGTGTGCGCGCGCGCGTGTAAGTGTAGTGCGTGACAACCGCTTGAACTGCTACCTTCGGAGTATCACACTTTAGGCTGAAATCTCCATGCACCGGTGTCCAGTGACGTTTTCATTATAATTTTGTTATTTTCCCAAACTTCTGTAAGTAGCTTAGATCTAGAATCTAGATCTTCTAGATGTAACGTGGTATATCAGATAAGGACCTATTTAGGTATTGATCTGTATTCTACAATCAATAATAGATTAGTCCATCTTGTCACTTGAGGGGACTTGGACCATTGGTAGTCTCCAAAAGGTAGATCTAGAATCTAGATCTACTCTAAGTCTAAGTCTAGATCTAGAAATCTAGTGGGTTCGAGCACCGCCGACGGTTGAAAACATTTCTTAAGTTTTTTCGAATTAAATCCACCCCCTGGTCAGGTAGGTGGATTGACACCTAGTCCCATCGGAGACGGATGATAAAAAGGAGGTCCTGTGTGCAGATCACAACACTGTGTACATTAAGAAATCCCAGCTGTTTACAGGACAGCCCCGGCAAAATTAAAATCTACTAAAAACATCGAGATCACTTTAATTGTGGATGTGGATAAATCAAATCAAATAAAAAACCACCTTAAATATGACCCATTTGTATTTCTGTTATTAGTTTGATTGGTTGATGCCAACAAGGATGTCCCAAGTTTCCAAAATAACAACACAGCCACTGTAACATCAGCTATCTAGATCTAGAGTGAAGTAACGTCAACATGGTTTTAACATCGGCTCCCTTTAACATCAGTACCGTACAGCTATCTAGTCAATTCCCTTTATTCCAGTAAAAGCTCACATTTCAATTTAAAAAATAAATGTTGTTTGTTCCAACAAGAATCTGTTGCGATCGTATTTTGTCTTATGTGTATGGTTGTATTGCTGTGTTAAAAGTTACTGAGTAGCTAAGCTGATGTTACAGTGGCTGTGTTGATGTTTATAAGGGAAATTTGGGACATTCCCTGGCTTGAACCAATAAAAATGCACAGTAAATATACATATAAATGGATCGTATTTACTCTAGATCTACCAGCATTCACAACTAAAATGATTCAGGGGTTTTGGTAGGATTTTTAATCTTTGCCCAAACTGCTTTGTAAACAGCCAAGAGATCTTTAATAATAATAGACAGTTCTTGTATAGTGCTCCACCCCAATATTTATCAAGCTGAGAGCGCTCAAACATGGATTTAATAAACATTATCAATCAAGACATGCATATATGTAATTCACACACCCCAACGCATAACAATCATAATATCAAAACATAGGATAATAATATTTATTATCATCATTATTAAACTCTCATTATAACTATTTTAAGCCTAATGCTGTCACAGTGTGTTG
Organism: Doris montereyensis; assembly: GCA_037039925.1. NCBI lineage: Eukaryota > Metazoa > Mollusca > Gastropoda > Nudibranchia > Dorididae > Doris > Doris montereyensis. The sequence continues at coordinate 1,382 of JAXRKP010002331.1, forward strand.
TTTTGTCATAAAAGGGTCGACATAAGGTTTTTAGAATAAAAGATTAAATCAAATCAACTTCTAAACCTCTGTCTGTATGTCTCTCTCTCTCTTTCTCTCTTGCTCTGTCTGTCTGTCTCTCTCTGTCTGTCTGTCTCTCTCTCTCTGTGTGTGTGTCTCTCTCTCTCTCTATCTCTCTCTATATCTCTCTCTCTCTCTCTCTCTCTCTCTCTCTCTCTCTCTCTCTCTCTATCTCTCTCTCTCTCTCTCTCTCTCTCTTGCGTATAGTTTGACATGAAAATCACCCTGCGCTATAGTATAACTATCTCTGCTGAAGAGTGAGCTAGCCTTTGTACCTTGCTGCCATTTTATAAGTCATTTTCACTTTTTAGTTCAATTGCTGTCCATGGACTGACTTGCGTACCCAATGCTCAGATCCGAGAATTGCTTTTGAATCTCGAGACTGTCCGATAGTTCGACACAGCTCTACTAGATGTTATCATGATCTAAATCTAGAGCTAGATTTACATCTTTTGGTCAGTAATGTAAGATAGAATTCGATAGCATGAGACTGATGTCATGAACAATATCGCTCCGTTGGTGACGGGAGAGATCTAGGCACACTGATTATATTATAATCTAAATCAAGAACAATTGAGGCTGTTGAAGCGTTTTTGTTGATAGGAACCCTGGCTTTTCAAAGACAATAAATAAAGTAAGTTGTCAGTGAAACAATGAATGCATGAATAAATTAATTAGTCGCCACCAAAAATATGTTTTACGGTTGTGCACATCTTTATGGCACCTTAGATATGTGTTTTCACCTCACAGGCGGTTGTGTTTGTGTCTCTCTTATGTTTTCCATTGTTTCACTGGATATTTTCATTTTGAACCCTTGAATTTTAACTTGTGTATTCAGTAATTGTGCCTGCATTCTTAACATATCAATTTTTTTTACACTGAGTATTGAAATAATTGACTTTTTAAACTTTCTTCCATTTTATCATCTCAAATCTTTACGATCTTCGTCATTCTGATTTCTTCTCACAAACCCTTTTGACACGAAGTCATGCTAAACATTTTCCCCTGTATCACTTATGAGGGGAAAACGTAAACAAAGAAAGATCAGTACTATCGTTGGCCATCGGCCACATGCTGACCACCACCCTAGGCTCCCTGCTACATGTACGGTCATCAAATTACAAGAGGACGAGGATAAAAATAATATTCCAGCAAACAGCTTGCCTGAGAACTTTCTCAACTGTGCCCTCTTAAATGCTAGATGTGTGTTATAAACACTCTGTTCTGAACGATTTTATAACAGAAAAAGATCTCGACATATTTTTAATAACTGAGACATAGCTTACTAATCAGGATAGCATTGATTTAAGCCTGCTTGTACCAAAAGACTATTCTTTTATGGAAAACAAAATAGGGGTAAAAAAAAGGTGGTCGAGGCCTCATTGGGTAATAATCTTGTGCTCATAAATTCGCTCCTGTTATTTCATCAATCGCTAAGGAAAAGCCTTGAAACAACGATCTTCCGGCTGTCTGAAGAAAGCTTCAGTTGTTCTATTAAAGAAAATACCATCACTTGACAAAGAGGAATTAAAGAACTATCGCCCAGTGTCAAATTTGAATTTTCTATCAAAGATTATCGAAAAGACAGTCTTTAACCGACTCAACACCCATATCCATCTGAGTGGGGAAAGTGCCAAATTTCAGTCGAGCTATAAAAAAGGCTCATTCTACAGAAACAGCACTGATTTGTGTCCTCAACGACATTGCCACAGAAGTTGACAACAAGAAATGCGTCATGATGGTACTACTCGATCTAAGTGCCGCATTCGATACAATCGATCAAGCATTACTCATATCTCTTCTCGAGAAGTGTTTCAACATATCAGGTATTGCACTTGAATGGCTAAAGAGTTACCTATTTTATCAGAACCCAAATTGTTACCATCAATAACAAATCATCGACGGAACTGATCCTAAAATACGGTGTACCACAGGGTTCAATCCTAGGACCAATGCTCTTCAGCATGTACAGTGCTGTGTGATGTTATAACACCAAGGACTTCAGTTTCAAATTATAATTCATGCAATCCTGCATTGAAAACATCCGAGAATGGATGGGCCACAAAAATTGAAACTAAATGACAGTAAAACGGAATTGATAACTTTTGGCTCAAAGTATAATCTTCAGAAAATCAACGTGAATAACATCCTCGTTGGCAATGATACCATTGAAGCCAATGGATCTGTCAGAAATTTAGGCTTCATTTTTTATCAGACTCTATCCATGGAAAATCATAAAAAGATCAAGCAAAAATGCTACATTAACCTGAGATGGATACATAAAACTCGTCAGTATTTGGATGAAGAAACAACCAAACTGTTGATTCTTGCATTTGTCATCAGTCATCTCGACTACTGCAATGGCCTACTATATAACATCCAATCTGGCCAGATAAAGGATCTCCAACAAATCCAAAATCAATGCGCCCGTGTTGTCACCAGGACAAAAACCAAAGATCACATCACACCAGTTTTAAAAGACCTTCACTGGCTTCCAGTTCACAAGCGCATCGAATTTAAGATTGCTTGCACGGTTTACAACTCACTACATGGAACAGCTCCAGAATATCTGTCTGAACTGTTACTGGTATACCATCCATCCGCCCACTGAGGTCTGGGAATAAATCCCGTCCTTATCTCACCCATTCCAAATACGAAATTAGGCATGAAAGCCTTCTCATTCAATGGTCCCATGGTCTGGAACTCTCTGCCAATGATCATCAAGAACAGCCCTAACATCCATTCCTTCAAAAAACAGTTGAAAACATATTATTTTCGAGAGACTTATTTCTGATGTTGTTGTCAATTTTTATTGACTCTTTCTTGTATTTCTTTGATATTGTAAAGCGCCTAGAGCATCTCGATGTATGGGCGCTATAGAAATTTCCATATTGTTATTATTATTTTTAATAACCTTTTCCGAAAAACTTGAACCTAACCAATTGAAAAGAGAAAGATGCTAATGCTAAGTGGAATTGCATTTTTGGCTTGTTTCTATTATGATGAATATTAAGTTTATTGTATATATATATATATATATATATATATATATATATATATATATATATATATATATATATGAATATAGGTTATAAGTATTTCTGGAATATTTATATTATGCATGTATACATTATATCCCTATTTATGTATTCTTTATATAGGGTGGCTTATAATAACTCAACTTTGGGCCATTGTTATTTGTATCGTGAAAGTTCTTCAACAGAATATTTGTTAATGTTAATATGTTCATTTCCAGCTATAGTTGCATCGATTGACAAAATTTGAAGCCAATATCTGAAAACTTGACAAAGATACAGCGGTTTAAGAAAACTGCTTTTAAAAGGAAATATCGAAACTGCGTTCAACTCTGTCAGTGCAGGGCCTAACACTTGCGCATTTCAAACAACACTTCCAGGTTGCAGGGAAGTGCTCCCAATAATGACTTCATCCTGCAACAGGATGGTGTCACATTCCACCCAAGCAGTTCTAGTTCAACACAATATTTTCCTTCGACCAACAATGCCAAATTTATCAACAAGCTTGAATGGCCACCCTAATCATGTGAAATTCTCTATCAGAGAAAATTTATTCCAATCGAAGAACACCATTCACAATAAATGAACTGAAAACAAAAATCAAAGAGGGCTGGGACCAGATCACACAAGAAATCAGGGCATCCATTGCAAGTTGGAAGAAAAGACAAAATGGTTTGTGAACACAAAGGTGGTTCTACTAAATACTGCAAAAGTTGAACGCATTTTAGTCTTCTTTTCAATATTTCATTTTTTGACCAATTGTGGCAAAATATTTATAATTTTATCAAGTCATACACTAGAGCAATAAAAAAATTAAACTGCATTATCAATTAATTGCTTTGGAGCACTGTAAGTTTTCTTAGAGTTTTAATGTTTTGCTTTTAAGATATCAATTATCAAAGTTGAGTTACTCCGCCTTCCGCTATACCGCCGTTATCTCTTACCATGAGGTGATTCTCACGTTTGTACAGATAAGACAGTATGCAAAAAGCAATGAAATAACTCTTTTTATTCCGCTATCCGCTAATGATTTGGCATTAACTTCCTGGATAACTATTGTAAAATACAATTCGGTATTATAATTATAGCGCCAGCATGCATCACCACCCCTTCCCTGAAGTGTTGCAATAATGCAAGCCTGTAGAATCTAGCTTGGCCTAGTCAATGACCACCGGAGTCAAACACACACAAAAGTAGCAGTGCTCTGTGTGTCATGTTTTCATCCCACATTCTCTACTTGATTAGTCAAATCTCCCTTGTTGTAATACTTGCTAAAGGTGTTTTCGTTATAATGCCATTTTCTTTACAACGCCAAGTTATTGCCGGCACAGCAGTTGGTGGTAGTGGTATAAAAGAGGAGGTTCGAATGTATTTACACACACCTACAAACACTGTGCGTCATCAACGTGTGCTACAATCATGAGATACGCACATCAGATTTGAATACGACATATTATGCTGTGCTGACTGGCTCCTTGATAAGAGGACAAAACATGTATGATTATTTGTTGTGTGTGTGTGTGTGTGTGTGTGTGTGTGTGTGTTAATTCAACAACAAGTTTAGTCACGTTGGGCCACTGCACAAAGCAATCCAGGCACTTGCGGTATGCATTATTGGTGAAGAGTTAAGTCAAAGGCACTTCGGTACGCCACACATGAGGAGTATTTAACTTACTCAAGTACACAAACAACGATAATAGTAATAGCAATGGTATTGGTAGGCGCAGCTGTAGCAGCACTTCCATCAGTGAAGTAGCAGAACTAGAAGTGGTGGTAGTAATGGTGGTGGTGGTAGTAGTAGTAGTACATGTAGTGGTAATTGTAGTACATAAAGGAGTAGCAGGGTGGCAGTAATGCTAACAAGAGCAATAGTAGTTTTGGAGTAGTAATAAAAGAAGAAGTAGTAGCAACAGTTCAGCAGCAGCAGTAGTACTGAAATAGTAGTAGCAGCAGTAGAAGAAGTAGTAGCAACACCAGCAGCAGTAGTACTAACAGATGTAGCAAAAGTAGTAATATAAGACTCACGGAAAGAGTAGTCATTATTTCACCAGTTATTAATGTTGGTGATGTTATCAATGCAATGGCTTACTGGAAACGTTCATGTATCATTGTCATAAAACCTCTTTTGTCTATTTCACTATTATGTGCAAAATGCAGAAAGCGATTCAATCATTAGGTGCCATTTTGGTATATGCTTAAAATAATTAAACTATAGTTTATTCATCATATGAACAAGTTGGACTGTACGAAACTTCAACTCACCTCACATTACAGAACCTTTTCATGACTAAGCTCCGTCTACATTGAGGGGTGAGTGAGATGCAAAACCCGCTATGCGCCATTTTTACATGTTGTGAGTTTTTTTACCATCTCGGACATTGAAGGAAAAATTTTCTGATGGTGAAATAATTTTTTTCATAACTGACTATATCATATTATAAATAGGCTCTAAATATCAAATTGATCGGGCTTTATCTAGAACTAAGGAAAGACAAAATTGATTTTTTCTCAAGTCGTCTTTTTTTGTGTGAATATAGCTGTTTTTGCATCTCACTCATCCCCTCATATGTGAATCTAGCTGTGTATATAAGTATAAGAGTAATGTATGTATGACAATAGCAGAGTAAACAACCTGCTGGTGGTGTCTGTTTATGAAACCTTTCTGACAATATCTATATATATATACTTACGATTACTGCACGCTCACGCATAGTACATACATTCACTCTCATGGTGTGTACATACATACACACACTTTGACAGTACATTTTCATGATACATAAATACTACCATGGTACATACACATTCTCATGATACATACACATTTTCATGATACATACACATTCTCATACACATTCTCATGATACATACACATTCTCATGATACATACACATTCTCATGATACATACACATTCTCATGATACATACTTACGATCTGACGGTACATACAAACGCTCATGGTACATATGCACTTTCATGGTCATGCACACTCTCTCATAGTACATACGTACGCTTGACGGGGCATACGCACTCCCATGGTACATACGCACTTCTCATCAGAGACCTATATACTTACGTTCTGATTGTACATACACACGATCATGATACACACACTCTCGTGGTACATACACACTCCCATGGTACATACACTCCCATGGTACATACACACTCCCATGGTACATACACACTCCCATGGTACACGATCATGCACTCCCATGGTACATACACACTCCATGGTACATACACACTCCCATGGTACATACACACTCCCGTGGTACATACACACTCCCATGGTACATACACACTCCCATGGTACATACACACTCTCATCAGAGACCTATATGCTATATACTTACGTTCTGACTGTACATACACACGACCATGGTACATACACATTCTCATGATACTTGATACATACATATGAGCCATTCTCAAAAGGTCAACCCCAAAACATCACAACCAAGTTTAATATTTATTTCTTTGATTTTCTTCCAAAACCCACTGGATCTAAAAGAGTATGCTTTGTAAAAATAGCAAAGAAAAGTTTGGGGATAGTTTTTCAGATAGATATTGTATTATCTTTGATTTTCTCTGTTTCTGCTGATATTCCGGACGTTACTGATGACACAAATTAATTACAATTTATTGATCCTTAACACTTAAAACTATAATATTTTTTATTACCTCAGAATGAAAAACAGCAACAATAGCGATAAGAATATGACAGTGAATCAGAAAAGACCATAATTACTAGGATAAATGGACTATGATTTGTGTCATCATAACGTCCGGAAGAACCATGCCCACTTTTTGTTTTTGATATCTTTCAACTAGTGTACTTTTCAGAATTACATGGAACACATTTTATCCATAGCCAATTACTAGAGTTTACTGTGTATGCAATGAATAACTCTTCTGCTTTTAATACATTTAGCATAATATGGATCTTCCAGATGTCACAATGACACAAATTTGTGTCATTGTAACATCCGGTAGTCTTCATCATGCTGCCAATGCAATCTGAAACGGACAAACAAATGAAGTAAAAGTAAAATGGAAACAAAGACAAATTTGTAACCATTCATTACATATATTTATTAAACCAGATGAACAAAGTTATTGGTATAATACTTAATACCATCTTTCTCTCTCCCAGTATTTGCCATAGAGGCCACTCATTTGTTACCAAATTTGTGTTGATAAGTGCATATTATTATTACCATACTAAAAATACAAAGCATTATCAAATGGAAGACAGACTTAAGCCTATAAGTAGTATAAGTGTCAAGGAGACTTAAGCCTAATGTAGTATAAGTGTCAAGGGCCGATGATATCGGCCGTATACTCTCCAGAAAAATTCACCATATGGCCAGTTATCCCGTATAAGCACCAAACGGTACAGATCATCGGCCATATACTCTCAGCCAAATTCGCCATAGGGCCCTACACGTGTTCTCCCAATCTTTCGTATGCCAATCAACTTTGGCAATACAGTGCAATCCCCCGATAACGACATCTCCGAATAACGCCAATCCTACGATAGCGACATGGATCCTTGGTCCCGTTTTTTTTTGGTGCTATACATGTATATCATTAGTAAAAAAAAACTCCGAATAGCGACGTGAAACCTCCCAATAACGACATAAGTCTAGCCGTAAACACTACATTTGACATGAAAATTTGATCAATATTGACAAAATTGAGACGTACTCTTAGCAATGAAAACACTTCTTTTTCGGCCAACGTGTGAGATTATTTCTCCATCTCTGAGGGTACCAAGACCGTGACAACCAGCTAGTAAACCCATCTGCTGGCTCTACCAACCCCACCCCCAACACATCGGCCCTTTTCAGGGCCCCACCACATCTTCCCAATTGACTAGCCTCCTCGTAACGCCCCCTTTCGCCGGCATTTTGAAAAATTCTGAATAACGACATCCCCTGATAACGACATGATTGTTCGGTCCCGAGCGATGTCATTATCGGGGATTGCACTGTAGTAAAATTTCTTTTAACGACGTTGTAAAAGACTTAGGGGTGTTCATTGATTCAGATCTTTCCTTTAGAAATCAAGTAAATAACATCATCAGAAAAATGTATAAAAATAATAATAAATCTTTTTGTCCTTTTCAGGCAATTCATGTTAGGTTCACATAAATCATTTTACACTTCACAATCCACATAACAAAGCGAACTAAGGGTGATAATAATGACGATGGTAAAAAACAACAAACAACAAAGATAGCAATGACAACAACAAAAGTTAATCACAATAATAGTGGTGAACATAGTAGTCGCAGAAGTAGTACTAGCATTCGTAATATTTCTAGTAGTTGCCAACATTATAATAGATGGTGAAATGAACAGGCAAAAATATCATAGTAATATAAGTAAAAGTAGATACAGAAAATAATTACACAATTTGAGGATTTACATTTCCCCCCTCCCTCCTCTCTCTCTCAACCGGCATTCCATCATCAACCAAGACAACTATGATAATGATATTATATAATATTGTCAATGTTCTGCAGAGATTTTGATGATTTATATATGATTTTGAACAGACTTTATAAAATACGACACTTCTTGTCTAAAGAAGTATCCTCCTTGTGAATTCTCTTGTCTTGTCAAATCTTGACTATTGCAATGCACTTTTGGCCAATATTTCAAAAGATACAATGAAGTCCCTCCAGTCACATTTTTTTCCTGGCTTTTAATTGGCTGATACATACGGTGAAAATAGCCCACCAAACTATTATCACCGTACGGTGATAATAGCCTGGTATATTTTCACCGTACGGTGAAAATAGTCACTCCGAAATCTTTATCATCCAAATATTTCATTTCATTTAACAAAAATGTTTTGCCTAGTAATCCATCTTTTATAGTAATAAAACTAGATAAAGCACGTATCTTGTGCTAGGCAAAATCAAAAATGTGTCCCTTAATTTTTTATATATGAGCCATTCTCAAAAGGTCAACCCCAAAACATCACAACCAAGTTTAATATTTATTTCTTTGATTTTCTTCCAAAACCCACTGGATCTAAAAAGAGCATGCTTTGTAAAAATAGCAAAGAAAAGTTTGGGGATAGTTTTTCAGATAGATATTGTATTATCTTTGATTTTCTCTGTTTCAGCTGATATTCCGGACGTTACTGATGACACAAATTAATTACAATTTATTGATCCTTAACACTTAAAACTATAATATTTTTTATTATCTCAGAATGAAAACAGCAACAATAGCGATAAGAATATGACAGTGAATCAGAAAAGACCATAATTACTAGGATAAATGGACTATGATTTGTGTCATCATAACGTCCGGAAGAACCATGCCCACTATTTTGTTTTTGATATCTTTCAACAAGTGTACTTTTCAGAATTAAATGGAACACATTTTATCCATAGCCAATTACTAGAGTTTACTGTGTGTATGCAATGAATAACTCTTCTGCTTTTAATACATTTAGCATAATATGGATCTTCCAGATGTCACAATGACACAAATTTGTGTCATTGTAACATCCGGTAGTCTTCACCATGCTGACAATGCAATCTGAAACGGACAAACAAATGAAGTAAAAGTAAAATGGAAACAAAGACAAATTTGTAACCATTCATTACATATATTTATTAAACCAGATGAACAAAGTTATTGGTATAATACTTAATACCATCTCTCTCTCTCTCCCAGTATTTGCCATAGAGGCCACTCATTTGTTACCAAATTTGTGTTGATAAGTGCATATTATTATTACCATACTAAAAATACAAAGCATTATCAAATGGAAGACAGACTTAAGCCTATAAGTAGTATAAGTGTCAAGGAGACTTAAGCCTAATGTAGTATAAGTGTCAAGGGCCGATGATATCGGCCGTATACTCTCAGAAAAATTCACCATAGGGCCAGTTATACCGGATAAGCACCAAACGGTACAGATCATAGGCCATATACTCTCCAGCCAAATTCGCCATAGGGCCCTACACGTGTTCTCCCAATCTTTCACACTCTTCCACTCACTCACAAAGTCTCCATTCTCACAATGATTGAAATAACCATCTATCTACACAAGACTGACAAAAGCAGCTTAAATTTCTCATTCTCAATCCATCTGCAGTGGGAGCAGACTGTGCAGCTGCCGAGTGCCATAAAATAAACTAATAGTAATAGGCTTCCTGTCATCAGTTTCCCTTTCTGTGGCCTTGACTAGCCAAAACTTCCGACTCATGTGCCACACACTGTCTGTCTCACAATATCTTTCAAAGAATGCAGTCTCTCACACTCTGGCAACATTCTGTTCATTTATAACCTTTGCTTTCAACATGGGGTTAAGACACGCCTCGCATAGACATTGCCTGAAGGGAGTTTTTTATAAACGAGAGAACATGCCTAGGTCTCCTCCTAAAAAAAGTTGCCGTGGAAACCAAGGAGCCATGGTCTTCTTTATATTCATTGTACAGATTGATCATGCTTTTGTTAAGGATCTTTTTTGTTTGTTTTAGATGACGATTTATAGTTTTTTTGCATGGCAAATGCTGTGATTTCTGTTCAAAATATCTTTCCGCATACTCCATTTTCCATGATTTTTGTTCTGATACATATGTTATGCCGATACATGCACACTCTCATGGTACATATACACTTGCATAGTACATACACACTCCCATGGTACATACTTACGCTTTGGCCGTACATATACACACACTCATGACACATCCACATTCTCATGGTACATAACACTCTTATGATACGTACATATTCTCGTGATACATACTTACGTTCTCAAAGTACATACATACTCTCGGGATACATACACACTGTCACGATACATACACACACTGTCATGGTACATACACACTCTCATGATACATATATACACAATCTCATGATACATACACACTCGCATAATAGTACATAGACACACTCTCATAGTACATATACATTCTCATGATACATGTACACACTCCCATGGTACATGCAATACACATTCTCATGATACATACTTACGTTATGATGGTACATTATACTCTCCTCATGGTGCATTCGTCGACGGTATATATTACAAACACTCATGATACACGTAATTATACAATTTAACGATATTATGTGTGCATACTGCGACAGTACATACAAACATTTCTATAGTGCATTCATTATACACTCTGACGATGCATACACCCCCCCCCCACTTAATGGTAATACACACATTTATGGTACATAGTACACTCTTTCATGGTACACATATATACACTCTTGTGGTACACACATACACCCCCGTGATACATATATACTCTTTCAAGGTGCATACACACATACACTCCCATGGTACTTAAATACTCTCTTCTGGTACATACACACATACACTCTCATGGTACCCACATACTCTCCCATGGTACATACCTGCTCTCTCGTGGTACATACACTCTCATGGTACATAATTATATACTGTCTCATGGTACTTACACAGACAGTTTAAATTGTACATGCAGACTGTCTCGTGATAAATACAGACACTCGCATGATACACACAGTGCTCTTTTGTGCAGGGGTGTAACTTGTAAGTCTTATTATTTCGTTCGTCACTATTCATAATATTAGACCTTGGTGTATATGAAATCTATTGTATTGTAAAGGCAAGATCTTATCGGATTTCCCCGATTTGCTAAATCCGACGGTAGCACTAAGCGTAGGCTTTCTACACGGCCACCCAATACCCACTCTCAAAACGTTCACATATCCAGCCAAAAACTTGGGGATTCGGTAATCCAGAGGCAAGGTGTCGGCCTCGCAACCAAAAGTTAGTGGGTTCGAGCCCGGCCAACGGTTGAAACATTTTCTCGACTAAAATCTACCCACCAGGTCCAGGAAGGTGGATCGACACCTAGTCCCATCGGAGGCGGTGGATAAAAAGGAGGTCCCGTGTGCATATCACAACATTTCTGTGCACGTCAAATATCCCTTGGCTGTTTACACTACAGGGCAGTCCGGGCAAAATTTAAAAAAAAACTCCTATCAAAACCCCGAGATCACCATAGTTGTGGATGTGGGTAAATCAAATCAAATTAAATAAAAAGACCTGAAAACTTGCTTGAACTTTTGCATCGTTAGCGCTTGGGTCGACTATCACACTGGGCCTACGGTGCATTCACTGTGGGGTTCTATCTGCAAAGCATCGATTGATAGTTTCAGTGCATTTACTGTGGGGTTTTGTCCGCAAAGCATCGATTGATAGTATCAGTGCATTCACTGTGGGGTTCTGACGGCAAAGCTTCGATTGATAGTCTCAGTGCATTCACTGTGGGGTTCTGTCCGCAGAGCATCGATTGATAGTCTCAGTCTCAGTGCATTCACTGTGGGATTCTGTCCGCAAAGCATCGATTGATAGTCTCAGTGCATTTACTGTGGGGTTCTGTCCGCAAAGCATCGATTGATAGTCTCAGTGCATTTACTGTGGGGTTCTGTCCGCAAAGCATCGATTGATAGTCTCAGTAATGTTGGTGCCAGAGTGGTTGGAGGCGCGACATCGTTAACACTTTGAAGTTGATGTAGTGTGTGTGTGTGTGTGTGTGTGTGTGTGTGACCACAAAGAAATACCTGCATATGCAAATAAATAGTAGCAGAGGATCGGATAGAAGTTTGAAGCGCTGGATGAACTTAGGGCATACTGACTCCTCTCCCCCTCTGTCGCTCCCCCTCCTCTCTCTCTCTCTTCCCCCCCTCCTGTCTCTCTGTCTCTCTGTCTCTCTGTCTCTCTCTCTCTCTCTCTCTCTCTCTCTCTCTCTCTCTCTCTCTCTCTCTCTCTCTCTCTCTCTCTCTCTCTCTCTCTCTCTCTCTCTCTCTCTCTCTCTCTCTCTCTCTCTCTCTCTCTTTCACATAGAAACGTGACTCTTTGGAACATAACCATTAAGGACGCTCACAATCAGCATTTATGTTACATTAAAGAACACATACTTGCTCACATACAGACTGATGGACAAACAGTACAATGGCAACAGTAAACATAGACATTACAAAGGCACATGACCATAACAACATTGATATTACAGAAGGAAATAATAATGATATCCATAACACTAAGAGTAAGAGGCAGAGAAATAAGCTCCCTTGTAATCGCTTCTTAGCACTATGTTCTCTTTGCTTTCATTTGGTACATAGATGTACTAGTTGTGAGAAAAAAAGGACATGAAAATTTAGGGGAAATGGGGATGGACCATTTTGATTTTGTGAAACCTGCCTTTTGCTTTTCTTCTGCAAGGTCATTAGTTTCTTTTTTATCAAGTAAAAGAAGGGTTATTGGAACCTGTCTTTTTTTGAGTCAGGAATAATCTTTCTGCATTCTCTATGTTTTTCCTTTAAATGAATTAAAATTGATTGTAAATCCTTGCTATGTTTTATTCTTATAAATACAGCTGAAGATATTTCTTGGTGACTCGTTTGATTTGCTCCAATATTTGTCCACTGTGTGTGAATCAATAACAATAACAACATACTGAGTTTATGCGACAATCTGTAATTTCAAAGATGTTTTTTATTGAAACTGATGATCACACATAAATTTATGAACATAGTGTGACTGTCTTTGTGAGGATATTTTGTTGTTGGTTACATTATTAACTTTTTTGTTATGAATTGTACACAGTTTTATATTTATAACATATACCTGTAACCTGATACAGTGGTGGTGGTGGTCTAACATCCCGACTACAACTGACACCTAACTTTTCAAAGTTGTCCAGACAGATGCCTTTTTTCATGTATTTGAATTATGAAGGCATATCAATTAAAATGGTGTGTAGATGATCAAGCCATGTTTCTCAGCTGTAATAGATAGTTGTTATCAAACTGTCTTTCATGCCAATTTCATCCACCTGGGCTTTCATTGATTTGTTGCGGATATGTCAGGTAAGAATGGTTGACCAATGGCTACATAAGTTCCACCCCACGGCTAACTTGTCCCTCAATAGACGTTTTTATTGCGCGATTGACAGGTTGGGTAAGAGTTAGATTTAATCGAGATACTCTGGTATTTGTGTGTTTTTTCCTTTGTTTGCTTACTACCCCAATCTCCCAAGGGTGGGTTCTTAGACTGCTACTACTGTATTGTATATGTGTAATTCATATTAAGTACATGTATTTTCTTAAAACTGTAATATGCCTAGAGCCTTACCTTGAAGGGAAAAGTGCACAACAGATGTGTCCATTCTTCTTCTTCTTCTTATTGTTTTAAAAGTTGTAGAGTAGAAAATGGCTGCCAAGGAGTACGTCATCCCTTTGACAACAGATGTTGTCCTGTTGGACTGTTTGGAAGCCTTCGAAGGTCTGACAGCCGAGGAAAAACTCTATTGCCACCACCTGTCTCAAGCTAGCTTCTATGGAGGTCTCATCGTCTTGTTCCAGGTAATGGTTATCTCTTGTTCTCTCCTACTAAATGGGAGGGGGGGGGGAGGCATTGATGGAGGTCTTATACTTTATAGAAACTGGTTGATGCTCGTTTAAAATATTATTCCAAAAGAAATATTTACGAACTGTTTTGAGAGATGGATCTAAAAGTTAAAAGATGTTTTTCAGATGTGTGCAAGAAGTTGATCCGTATTGCCAGATCAAAAGTACTACAGATGTATAAATATAGTTTTAATCGATTGACCACATTTTAATCACATGTACAAATATTTATTAAAGTATTTCATATTCCACCCAGCCAGATGAGAGTAATATTATTAATGAGTTCTGAACCACGAAATCACCGCCATGGCAGAAAGGGTTTGATTTGAGAAGTAAAATAAATCTTTTTCAAACTTATTGCCGATTCTACTAAGAACGATCAAATACCTTGTTCGCCACACACACCAGTTTTGGTATTTTGGTGAGCAATTCTTGTCTGAACCATGTTCATCAAAATTTGGATTTCAAATCTATGTTTTTGGTAGCACCAGATCTGCCTTTAAATCTTAAGATATTTTATCATTAACTTCACATACCACCAATCTCTGAAGTTCAGAAACTGTCGGCACGACATAAGATGATATTACAAAATCAGCTGTTGAGACTTGGAGGTTTGGAATTCAAATCCTTCTTTTTGCTAAATTGTATAATATGTATTCATGGGAAAGGTTTCTGACGGATGTTTCCATGCAATGCCCAGCAGTAAATGCTTATCAGCTGTGGCTGGGACTGACAACATGATGTGAATGCGGGTGTATCTTGTTGTAGTTAGGCTGCCGTTGTTGGGGTCTTGTGCGGTCCTGAGTTTGAATTTTGACAATGTTAGCTCTTACTCAGTGTTCCTTTGGGTTTTTAATTTTATTTTATTTGATTTACGAATATCCACAACTACGATGATCTCAGGCTTTTTGGTAGAATTTTTAATTTTTATCCCGGACAGTCCTGTAAACAGCCAAGGGATGTTTAGCGTGTACAGAGTGTTGTGATTTGCATACAGGACAGGACCTCCTTTTTATCAATATCATCCATCTCCAATTCACCTACCTGGACCAGGGGGATAGAGTTTGCTTGAAAAAACTAGAGAAAATTTGTCAACTTGACGAGGCTCAAACCCACTACCTTTTGGTCAAGAGGACACATTGCCTATGGACTAGCGAGTCCCTGTACCTAAGGAAGACATATCAAATGCTGGATACTCATGCAAATGGTACCAACATCAGCTGAGGAATAAACCCTGTGACAGACTAGTGTCCAGGAGGTGATAAATATGTTATCACTTGTTCTGCCTCACACGCTGTTGAAACCTTTGTAGATTAGATCATAACGGCCTTGGACTTGAATGAAATAGACAGCTGCAGGATGAATGATGTACAGTCAGGGAGTCTGTACTTCTGCTGGGATACGGCCTATAAATCAATATTTATCTTTATCTTTTAAAAAATGTCTTTGTACCAACTGTTATCCTTAATTCTATGGAATCTTGAATAAGCTCCGGCTACTTAGGGTTGTCTGTCTATAAATGGGCACGAGTCGGTTTGATCTCCTATTCCTAGATGCCTTTGAAAACGTCCATCAAACTTTGCTAAGCCTCAGGTAGCTGAGGGTTGGTCACGAAACCTGTGGCTTGATTCCCGATCAACCTGGGGACACCATATCAGTACATTGGGCAGTTGTGGTCTCCTGTTATGTCTGGTAATTTAAGACCCGAGCCATTCTTGGGCTGGTATTTGTGGAAATTATCACCCGAGGACCCGTCAGGGGAAGGCAGTTTACATATTGTAATATGTGTGAAATGAGGGACTGGTAGTCCAGTGGCAAGGTGTCGGCCTCTCAACCAGAAGGTAGTTGGATCGAGCCCTGCCAGCGGTTGAAACATTTTTCTAGAGTTTTCTCGAGCAAAATATACCCCCCTGGTCCGGGTAGATGGATCGACACCCAGTCCCATCAGAGACAGACGATAAAGCAAAGGTCCCAAGTGCAGATCACAACACTCTGTGCACATTAAAGATCCCATGGCTGTTTACAGGGCTATCTAGACAAAATTTAAAATCCTACCAAATACCCAGAGATCACCTTTATCGTGGATGTGGGTAAATCAAATCAAATGTGTGAAACAGATACAGTGTATATCTGTTGTTAGTTTCAGTCATCTTTAAGAATTTGTCACTTCAATGTAGTCATTAAATTTTGGTTTGATTTTTTCTCCAGACTTCCCCAGAGGCGCCAGGAATCTTTGTATTTCTTCAAAAATTGTTCAAAGCTCAACCAGTCGGAGAAATTGAGGAAGTGGCAAAGAGCGTTGGGTTTTCTGAGGAAGATGTTGAGGTGATCTCCCTTTTCTTTGGTTGGATGAATGTGTCACATTGTATGCTGTTAACAATGAAGTCCTCAACTTATTGCTAACGTTATGCATGGAGATTTGAGAAAAGAGGAAATTCAAATTCCTTTATGTCATGTAGAATAAAGCTAGGTTTGGTTTTATTCAAATATGATGATTGATAGTGATTTGACTGATAATGTAATAAAAGTAATAGTTATCTTAGACATTATGATAATCATAAATAATAATAATGGCAATAGTAACAATATTTATGAGAATAATGATAATATTAATGATTATAATAATAATAATAACAATGACAATAATAATTATGATAATTATAATTATAATATTAATAACAATAATGATATATCAATATTTATATTAATAATTTTATAATAATAATGATGATAATAATAAATAAGCTCTGTTTATAATAGGAAAAGTGTTTCATTGTAAAACTCAACACCAAATTGTCTCCAGGCTTTCTTCATCTATGCAGCAGCGTTTTACAGCAACATGGGAAACTACAAGTCGTTTGGTGACACAAAGTTTGTTCCAAATGTTGCAAAGGTTTGTAGCTTGTTGACTGTCTTGGTTGGTTTTAGTTTGTTTGTTTGATTTGTGCTCACTGGAAGATTGAGTAAGGAGAGCCTGATAAGTATGCTAGATGAAATTGTATATTTATAAGTGAAGTCATCACAAAGTAGGAAAAAAACAGTGAGAAGAAATGAGAGAAGAAGGAGAAGTTGAGTTAGAGATTATTGGGTTTTTTTTTAAAGCAGTGGCCAACTATAAAAGACAAGCAACGCCAAGCTTATTTAGCTGTCGCATAGATGACCTCATGGGTTAACGAACCATCAGTACCAAAAAAAAGAAAAACAAAGACAGGGGTTTACCCAGGAGTCATGGCCTAGGTGTGGCCCAGCCCCTTAGCAGAGTGTAATGAAGTTAGGGGCCGGAACACTTGATCAACAGGGGTTCTCTTCTTCTAATAAGACTCTGTGTCTTTAGCTGCTGTTGAGTTTCATTCTACTTAGGGATTGGTGTCAGTATGAAGACAGTTTTACACCTTCTCCCACCCGCTGACATCTGGAAACCGTACGTTAAGACATCTGGTCTTGCTTGCCACTAAGGACATTTCAGTGGAAATTTTTTAAGACTTAACTTAATTTCTAATACCACTCAAGCTTAGGGACATCTTTAACTATTGTAACTTTTTATTTTTGTTTTGTTATAGTGTCAGTCTGGCAAAGTTACACTGAATTTATGAATTACTATTTTTTTTCGCATTGTTACAGGAAAAATTGAAAGCCTTGTTATTTGCCAGCAAAGCATACGCAAATGAGAGAGACCAGATGGAGCAAATATGGGAGTCGGTGAATGACCGTTTGTACTCGTTGGTTCCTAGACACAGAGAGCTAGGATTTGGTAGAGAGGTAAGACAAGGCTGTAAATCATATTGTCTTTGCATTACAGTTAAACCTGTCTAAGACGGAATTGGAAGTGAGCGGCCATATTTTTTCGTTTCAGACAGATTCCACTCTAGACAGTGAGTGAAAACTACATAATATATAGGTCTACTATTTACAATATGTATAATATTGTGTACTATGATAATATAAATGACAGAAAAATCCATATGACGTGATGCATTACTTGTACATTGCATGTGCATCGTGTGTGTAGATTGGATGTGAGTGAGTGTGTTTGTGGTTTTGGTGGAAGGAAATTTTCCATTTTAGACAGGTTAAACTGTTGTAAGAGAGCAGGTTTCACTTTCCATTTCAGCGTTAGGGACAGGTTTTCACTTCAGACAGGTAGAAAATACAGCTGTTTATCAAGGGGTATCAAAGGCACTCCGTTTTAGACAGGTAGAAAAATACAGCTGTTTATCAAGGGGGTATCAAAGGCATTCCGTTTTAGACAGGTAGAAAATACAGCTGTTTATCAAGGGGGTATCAAAGGCATTCTGTTTTAGACAGGTAGAAAATACAGCTGTTTATCAAGGGGGTATCAAAGGCATTCTGTTTTAGACAGGTAGAAAATACAGCTGTTTATCAAGGGGGTATCAAAGGCATTCTGTTTTAGACAGGTAGAAAATACAGCTGTTTATCAAGGGGGTATCAAAGGCATTCCGTTTTAGACAGGTTTCTGCTTTGGGCAGGTTTTTGTTTTAGCAGGTTCGATTGTACTTCATTCCTATCGTTCTACTGCTTTCTGGGGTTTATTTTACCACGTCATCATTTGATCGCTGCAACCAAAAGCTTTTATTTTTCTCTCTTGTTTTTTATTCCTTCCTTCAAGGCAACTACCACCTACTACTCAATCAACTGTGAGAAAGAGGATGCCAGGATAGCCCAGGCTTTCATGGATTCCAAGGCAAGATTTTACATTATTTTTATTGATATTTTCAGGCATTTCAATTTTAGTTAGAAGTCTCAAAAGAAAACATTGGATCACTACTCAATACAAATATAGATCTATGTAAACGTTTTCATTATAGTTAAGACTAAAGATTTGTTAAACAGAACTAAAATCATGAAATGAATTTCTTTTGTTTATTTTTTAGTCATTCTTGATTATTTAACGATTTTTTACTTGCTGTTTTTCTTCTTTATCGTACCACAGAACATTAGTCCATACAACACCAGACTCTTCAAGAGCCGAGATGCCTCCAATGGGAAGACAGTCTACGAAATCAGATTGGCGTCAGTTTTGTCTTCCAGTATGTTGTTTGTCCGTAGTTTGAAAACTGACATTTTATGCATATGTGACTTTGCCAAAACATCGTTATATTGACATTACCCTTTTGAAATGTATCTTCTCTTTCAAGGAAATGAACTAGAATCTCACAAAGCTACGCCCTTTTCAACAAAAACACGTCATACAATCAGCAGGAGCACTTGTTGTGGTAGATTTGCTACTTAACTGGACAAAATAATCTAATAACATTTATTGTAACAGCTTATTTGTATATATATTATATATACAAATAAGCTGTTACAATAAATGTTATTAGATTATTTTGTCCAGTTAAGTAGCAAATCTACCACAACAAGTGCTCCTGCTGATTGTATGACGTGTTTTTTTGTTATATATTATTATTTTGATATATATATATATCAGAACTTGAAAGTTGAATTTAAACTTATTTTGTCACAGAGTCATGTATCCATTATCTGCCCAGAGGTGTATGAAAAAAGGAATCGAATTTGGCCAGGGCATAAAAAAGCATAAGGATGCAGCCTTGGCCAGCTTACCAACCAATCGCTGAACTTACAAAAGCTGACAAATTTAATGTTTTTTGGCACTTTTATTCATGCATTGTATTGCGTTCCTATTTGTGACAATGCTGATATTTCACATCGATATACTCATTGTATTGAGAGTTAGGTGTCTTTCTATGGAGTATGTGCGTTGCTTGGCTATTGAAGTAAAGGAGCGATCAAGTGGGGGGGGGGGGGGGAGTTCTCCCAGAAGCTTCAAGGTATTTTGAAAAATCATTGGTTTACCAAAAAGTAAGTGTGTTTGGTTGAATGTTTGTTGCTATTCACATTAACTGTGAAAATTCTATTTTTGACATTACATTTCAAGTCTGATCATAAAACATAAATATGTCTAAATCACAGTAGATGGCATCTTTCCCATCTCCGTCATTGTTTACCGTCAATGTTCGTTCATGCGTAGGTTGCCCTATCACCTTGTTCTCTACATAAAGGGATCCTCATATTACCGTGGTCTTTGATTGAATTCCACAGCTGACACAGGTAACATTGACGGAGTGGTTCTAGGGGAGCACAACTTCACTCCTGAGGGACAAAGTGAAGCAGTGACCTTTAAAGTGACCAGAGGTGACTACTCGTTCCTCATGAATCAAGTCGCAAAGGAATTAGAGTGTGCAAAGGTAGTTTGACAGTTCCTCTTTCTTTTTCTCTTTTTCTTTTTCTTATTCATAACTTGATGTCTTATATATCAATAAGTAAATTAATCAAGCTGTATTAGACAACTCTTAATTTAATGGAAAAAGATTTGAAAACGAGGAAAGTAGAGATGGATTGGCCTCACAATGAGATTACCAAGAACGAATATAACTTAACAAGACACAGACTGAAGTGGAATCCACAGGGGAGCAGACCGAGAAGCCATCCAAGAACATTATGGAGAAGAGAGAGATTGACGTGGACATGGCAAGACAAGGAAGGACCTGAAGAGAGCTAGAGATGTTGGTACAGGAGGGTTGTAGTAGTAGTAATGATAGTAGTAGGGGGACTTAGTAATCCAGAGGCAAGGTGTCAGCCTCTCAACCAAAAGGTAGTGGGTTTGAGCCCGGCCAATAGTTGAAAAATTGTCTTCGATTTTTCTAGTAAAATCTACCCCTCTAAGTCCAGGTTGGTGGATAGACACTTAGCTCCATTAGAGACGGCGATAAAAAAAAAGAGGTCCTGTGTGCAGATCACAACACTCTGTGCGCATTAAAGATCCCTTAACCTTAGCAGTCCGGGCAAAATTAAAAGTCCTACCAAAAGCCCAGAGATCACCTTAGTTGTGGATGTGGGTAAATCAATTCAAATCAAATATTAGTAGTAATATTAGTTGTAGTAGCAGTAGTAGAAGCATTTGTGTAGTAGAAGTAGTATTAATATAGTAGTAGTAGCTGTAGAAGAAGAAATAGAAGTAGCATTTGTATTTTTGAAGTAGTAGTAGTATGAAACCAATCAGAAGGTTGAATACAATAAGAACATTTTCCTTTTTTCTCTCTCCATGCACTTGAAAGAGCCATGCTGCCAATGACTTTGAGCGAAACATGTTGTCCGAGTACATTAAAAGTTTCCGGACAGGCTCACTGCCGGCTCACAAGGAGGGCTCCGGCACTGGATTGCCAACAGAGGGCCAGTTGTAGAAACGTAAACCCTTTGTTCAGCAATTTGTGTGTCGTATACATGTGTTGCTTTTCACTTTCATTCTCTTTTGGTGGGGGAGGAGGGGGTGTTGCCGATGGGAGAAGTTTTCAGTGCGAGGAGGGTAGTGTCGGGCAAGAAAGATTGTAATTATTTAACATTAACAAACAGGAAAGGGGAAAAAGTATTAATTTGAGAGCATTAGACGATGATTGATATTGAAAGATAGATTGGACGTTTCAAATTCTAGAATCTTAGCTTTCATGACATACAACGTCATGTACAAAACAATGATTCTGATGGAAAAAAATAAAAAGTGATGAAAAGGATGGATGCAATTTCAATGCATTTTGATTTGTATGTTATTTTATCTTTCAACAGATACATTGGTTTTATTGAATCGTACAGAGATCCCTTTAGTAGTTCGAGGAGAATTTGAAGGTTTGTTGGGATTTTTTATGTTTACAGTAGTAGATATCGCAGGTTACCGTAGGGACCCACGACTGGCCCTGAGCCAGCCATGGCCGTAAGCTATGAGTCTCCGTTTCAAGGGTTATGAAAAATTGAACTCGAACGTTGAACCAGTCCTTTCATGAGAGAGTGAGAGAGAGTACAAAGCACTTCAGGTTTTTGTACAGTATTCCGGCAATGTGCTGTCCTATTGACAATGCAGTGCTTTGCATCTGAACTATTTTGGCTGACTGGTATTTTATAGTTTGAAAAATAAACAGAAAGGTAGTACACACACACACACACACAAATGGCTATTAGTAGTACAGCCCACAGATCCAGAACTTCAAGCGGAACAGGTGATAATACATTGCCTCCTGAACAGGACGTTAAATCTTTTGTAGATTTTACTCCCCAGATGACGCTAGTGCTCATTTTCACCGGATCAAATGGGGACATGCTTGTAATGTTACGTGTGCCAAGATTTAAAACCCAGGAACTGATGAACAAAATATGGCAGTTTTGCGTACTTGTACCACTGTTTTATTGTGGTGTTACACTTTTGTAAACTGTGACAAGGTAGCCAATTACATTTTGTAAACTGTGACAAGGTAGCCAATTACATTTTTTGTAAACTGTGACAAGGTAGCCAATTACATTTTTGTAAACTGTGACAAGGTAGCCAATTACATTTTTGTAGTAGTAGTGACAAGGTAGCCAATTACATTTTGTAAACTGTGACAAGGTAGCCAATTACATTTTTGTAAACTGTGACAAGGTAGTACATTTTGTAAACTGTGACAAGGTAGTATTACATTTTTGTAAACTGTGACAAGGTAGCCAATTACATTTTGTAAACTGTGACAAGGTAGCCAATTACATTTTTGTAAACTGTGACAAGGTAGCCAATTACATTTTGTAAACTGTGACAAGTAGCCAATTAGTAAACTGACAAGGTACAATTACATTTTGTAAACTGTGACAAGGTAGTCAATTACATTTTGTAAACCTGTGACAAGGTAGCCAATTACATTTTTGTAAACTGTGACAAGGTAGCCAATTACATTTTGTAAACTGTGACAATTACATTTTTGTAAACTGTGACAAGTAATAGCCAATTACATTTTTTGTAAACTGTGACAAGATAGCCAATTACATTTTTGTAAACTGTGACAAAGGTAGCCAATTACATTTTGTAAACTGTGACAAGGTAGCCAATTACATTTTTGTAAACTGTGACAAGGTAGCCAATTACATTTTTGTAAACTGTGACAAAGGTAATAATTACATTTGTAAACTGTGACAAGTAGCCAATTACATTTTGTAAACTGTGACAAGGTAGCCAATTACATTTTTGTAAACTGTGACAAGGTAGCCAATTACATTTTTGTAAACTGTGACAAGGTAGCCAATTACATTTTTGTAAAGTAGTAGACAAGTAGCCAATTACATTTGTAGTAGTACATTTTAGTGTGACAAGAGTAGCCAATTACATTTTTGTAAACTGTGACAAGATAGCCAATTACATTTTGTAAACTGTGACAAGGTAGCCAATTACATTAAACTGTGAAAGGTGTGGACAAGGTAGCCAATTACATTTTGTAAACTGTACAAGGTAGCAATTACATTTTGTAAACTGTGACAAGGTAGCCAATTACATTTTGTAAACTGTGACAAGGTAGCCAATTACATTTTGTAAACTGTGACAAGGTAGCCAATTACATTTTTAAACTGTGGCAAGGTAAAAATTACAAACTGTGACAAGGAACCAATTACATTTTTTAAACTGTGACAAGGTAGCCAATTACCAATTACATTTTCTAAACTGTGACAAGGTAGCCAATTACATTTTGTAATCTGTGACAAGGTAGCCAATTAACAAAAACTGAAGGATCCAGTCTCATTTCTTCCACATTCTAGGTTGAGTTGTTTTTAAACAAACAGCACTGTTGAATTGCATTGATGTTTAGAGAGCACTGGCATCGTCACAACTCAACTCACTCTTCTGTGAGAGTACAGTGGCAACGTCAAACTATCGAATTTCAAAAAGAAAAAAGAAGATAACAACCAAGAAAATCAAAACGATCCGGAACCGTGTTTTTCCTCAGCCACATACTCATAAATTTTTAAGAAAGCCAAGGAAATTTGCAAGTCAACTTTTGTGTAAAGAGAAAGGCGTTAGGCGTTGTAGCTGAAGCGTAGTGTTGTGGACTTGTAATCACGACACTGGTTCAAACCCCACAGCTGGCACAGGTGGGTTTGTTTTGACAACATTGTACACTTAGGAAAGGTACTTCACTCTACTTTCCTCACTTGACTCAGGTGGGAATGAGTACCCAGCTACAGATAGAGAAAGATTTTGTCAGAGCGTTAGCACGAAAAGCCTAACAGGTTTGTGTACTGTACGCTCCCCTAGGAGTTGAGAAGGACTTTGAATGTAATGACCTGCTGGGGATAAATGATGTATAGTCAGTGAACCTGCACTTGTGCGGGGATACAGACTATAAATTTATCTTTATCTTTAAAAAGATATTTAAACCTGAAATGAAAATATTTTTTAATGTGAATTATTCTGTTGGTATTATTTTGCATGATTCCCTCCAATGATCACATTTAGAAAGATCTCCCTTTTTGGTAGTTAGACGATGAGTCCAACACTCCACTCATTTAGTAGTTCTTCTTTTTCCCAAATTTCTTGTAATATGCTTTGTAATATTTTAGGGGTCATTTCTTTTTCTATTTTAATCATTTCTGCTGTCACCTGATCTTCACCTGCTGCTTTCCCTGTTTTTTGAGACTCTATTGCTTTTTTTATTTCATCTAAAGTTGGGGGTAGCGTGTTGATTTCAAAGTCATTTTCTGCAGGTTTAATGACCATGCGGAGGCTTGGCGGTTCTCTGTTTAAGAAACGCTCGAAGTGCGCTTTCCATCTGTTCATTTGGTCTGCTTCTTCACTCGCGAGTAAATTTCTTGTGTGTCCTTGATCGGTGTGTCATTTTTCCTATACCCTTTGGAAAGTTCTCTAGCTGTCTGGTATAGAGTCTTCATATCTTGTCTTTGGATTGCTTTTTCTGAAAGCTTTCTTGTCCGCTTTGAGTGACTTTTTTACTTTTTGTCTAGCATCTTATATTCATTATGGATTTGTTCTTTAATTCTTTCTGATCTGGTGATCAGTAGGCGGCCCTTTGTCTTTTTCTTTCTTCGATCACTTTCCATGATTGATCTCATATCCACCTTTCTTTTTTCTTTCTTTTGCTAGGTCTCAGTAATTGCTGGCTCAGGTCTAGCAGTTCCTGGTTGAATTTTGTCAAGGACAGTTCTTGCTCATCAAGCAGGGCCTGGTAACAATTGACAACTATTTTGATTTTTTTAGCAGTTTCTTTGTTTTGTAGTTTTCCAGCATCAAATTTTCCTTTCCTGATATCACTTTTCTTTGTCTTCCTTAATTTTATACGGATTTTAGCAGTCAGGAGCTCATGGTCACTTGCAACATCGGCGCCCCTTCTTGTTCTCAAATCTAACAGTGATGTCTTTCATTTCTTATTGATAGTGATGTGGTCAATTTGGTTTTTGGTTTTTCCATCTGGAGAGGTCCATGTATATTTGTGGATGTCTCTATGCTTAAAGATGGTTCCTCCAAGGATTAAATTATTTTCTGTGCAAAATTCTGCCAAACGTTCTCCATTGTCATTCATGTCTGCAGCTAGTCCTTCATGTCCCATTATGTGTTCTCTTTGACTATTAACTTTTCCAACTTTGGCGTTTAAATCACCAAGAACAATAAGTAGATCATGTCTTGGGGTCTTTTGTACTGTGCTGTTAAGTCTTTCATAAAACTGTTCTTTCTCCTCTTCACTTTTGTCTTCTTTTGGGGTGTAACACACGATGATGGTCACCTTTGCGTATTTGGAATTAAATCTAGCTTTCAGTAATCTTTCACCAATGGGTTCCCATTCCAACAAAGTCTTTTTTACCGTTTTTGAAAGTATCAGGGCAACTCCATTCATATGTTGATTGTCTTCTCTTCCTGAGTAGAGGATCGTATGACCAGTAACGAGATCTCTTTGCCACTGTGTCCATCATGATTCACATATATAGACAGGATATCTATTTTATATTTGTCCGTTTCATTTATTGTCTGCGCAAGTTTTCCTGTCTGATAAAGTGTGTGCACATTCCATGCGCCCACCAAAATCGATTGTTTTGGATTCAGAAAACTTGACATAGTCTGGTCGCTGACTTCCTTTCGGCTTTGGCCCTCACCCCATCATTGGTACAGTGTTCTGGATGCCAGTCCAGTCTGGTTTTGTTGAGTTGCGGATCCAGAACTCTGTGTGTGTCTTTCCTTCACCTATATTCGTATATTTTAATCCATTGTCGGTTTCTGTAACATTTTATTTTTTTACAAGATAGGGCGTTAACCCTATGCTTAACCCCATCCTGGAGGACCAGGATTTATTTTGGAGATTCACTCAGATAGGTAGCTTTTCCAAAGCTCATGAGCTCTGTCTGCCCATGGTTTGAAATCGGAGTTTTCCTTCTCCTAGACAAACTGCCTTTTCAGTTTAACAAGTTCTGTTCACCCGGGGAGGTTATAAAGGCGCCTCGGTTCGCCTGTTAGCGACCTCACAGGACATCTAGAGCTTTTTCTTAGGACTGAGTTCCCACTCTACAGCCCCACTCTGTCCTCACTGGCTAACGCCAGTTTTGTCCGCGACTGCTTATTCGGTATTCCGCAGCTGACCTCTATATCTAGAGGCTGTTCCCCTATCCGCAACCTGGGGACGCGTCTGATAGGAGATGGTCGCCCCCCCCTCATTTTGTTTTACTGATTTTTTTTACTTCAGGATTTGTCGCTGTGGTCAACAAAAGAATGTCGGCCAAGTTTACCGAACTAGTTAACCATGCTGAGAATTTTCTGAGCCACCTCCATGGCCAGCAGAGTATGAAAAAGATCAATTCTTGCGCCCAGACTTCACATCGCTTGATGTTCTCAGTTTTGGAGGAAGTGGCATTAAAGCTGG
Organism: Doris montereyensis; assembly: GCA_037039925.1. NCBI lineage: Eukaryota > Metazoa > Mollusca > Gastropoda > Nudibranchia > Dorididae > Doris > Doris montereyensis. Next base: position 28,619 of record JAXRKP010002331.1, read on the forward strand.
CATCAACATTTCCAAACTGTGAGTAACTTTCACTTTCAGATGCTTTAAAGGGATGGTTTTAAAGGGCTTATGATTATATTTGTTATTACAGTTTGTTTTTTATTTTGGGATGAGAATAATAAAAAAAGTGCTTGTCGTTATTATTATGATTATTCTCATGATTTTTAAAAAAAAGACATATTAGTATAGTGTCAGTATTGTCATTTACTTATTATTGTTATTGTTGCATTTTTTATCAGAATATTATTCATATTTTTTTCTTCTTCTTTTCATTATTATTAGTAGTTGTAGTATTTATTTGTTTTGTGTGGGTATTTTATTTCTTTTTTTGTTGTCTATATTATTATTGTTATTATTGTTATAATTAATATTATTAATTTATTATTTTTGTGTTACTATATTATTATTTTTATTTTTATTATTATTACCAGATGATGACATCCGCCAGACGGAGGGCTTCAAGAATGTTGCTCTGGGAAATGTCCTGTCTAGCAGTTACACAGAGTCCAATCCAACTTTTTTCTGCCCCAAGACAAAGTAGGTCACAGTTTTGACAACCAGTCAACAATTTGTGATCTTTTGTCCCTAATTTACCTCTCTTTGCGAGTTGTTGAATTGATGATTTCTTGCAGGGCAGAGCATACACTTCCAATGTGAACAACAATTTTCTTTTGATAAACCACCCAAGTCAATGGTCAAAAGCCATTTAGTAAAAGTAAAGTTCTTTCAAGGCCTATAGAGCCAGAGCTTATCCCGGTTTCTATAGTGTGAACGGAACAAGTGACAATAATCACCTCCTGGCCAGGACGCTAGTCTGACGCTTGGGATTTTTATTCCCAAGCTAGTGCTTGTACCCATTTGCACCTGGGTAGAGTGGAGAAAATGCGTATTAAGTGCCTTTCCCAAGGAACACAATGGCAGACCTGGCTTTGCTAGGATTCAAACTCGGGACCTCATAATCCCCAGTCTGGCAGTCTAGCCGCTCAGCCACCGATGCCACTAAAAGCCATTTATAATAAGTAAATTTGATTATCAACTTTTAAGCAAGATTCTTAATAATGATGCACATTTATATTGCACCACCATCTCATATATATAGCTCTTAGTGCATTACAAAAAAATAAAAAATAATAATAATCACTTACTCTTTACACATATACACACACATACGCACAAACACACTAAAGTGCAAAATAGGCTTAAAATTACATTATAGAATTAAAAAGATAATATCAATCATTCCAAACATTATCATTAATAAGTGATAGTATAAATTGTTGATAATGAGGGAGGTATTAAAACTTCTCCCTAGTTAAAGCTTACTAGCAATGAAATAATTTCCAACATCATCGGTTAACCCTATAACTAATGACAGTTTTTGTGAACTGGTGGAGGCTTTAAAAGGGTATATAATGACATGTTTGTTAAAGTTATTTCAAGTGTTGTTTATGCTAAAAACCCCAATAAACTATATATTTCTAGAAAGGTGTTGAGTCATGCGTTATGCTAACAACAAAATAATTTTAAAATTCACGATGACATAGCCTTAACCCCCTGGGCAAAAAATCTAATATGGCCACCAAGCTACGTAATTATTATGTTGGGATCCCTTGAAAAGTTTATAGATATTGTCATTTTCATTCAAAACCCTTTTATCACTTAGAGAATTTCATGACCTTTCCAGAAATGTATAGTTTGTTGGGGTTCTTATCAAATGTTAATGCTAAATTTATCTGAAAACAAAAGCAGTGATATTTTTTTCATGATACTGAAATCACAAGACTGACTATGAGTAATACTATGATGACAGGAAGATAATCACTATTTCCGGAAGAGGAGAGCTGCAGCTATTCTTCAATCGCCAGAGATGCGGAAAACAATAAAAACAGCCAATAGTCAAAAGGGAATTAACACTGAAAAAATGGGCAGATGAGTTGGCCAATCTAATCGGCTGTTGCAAACTAGCGTACAGCAATTACTGATTTAATGGCTTTACACTGTTATAGGGTTCAGAGAGACAGCTGTAAACAATCCTGCTCCTTTGAGTTTGAAGTTATGCATTGGAATAGCAGCTCTCTATGTACACAAACACTGCACTGCTGAAACATGGACAGTAAATAGGCTGTTGGACCCCCTATCTCTTCCTTGAGGGTGGGCGGTTGGCATATGTTTCTGGTACGTCCTACTACTTTCTTTTCGCTCTTTCACATATCTTTTATCTTGCTGTTTCCTCTATAATTCACCCTGAGATCACTGCACATGATGTACAGAGTAAATTTCAATGAACACGAAATGACGAATGAAATCTGGGGGGAGAGAATCGTTTTAAACTGAAGTTTGAGGGACTGTTTCGATAAAATCTCAAACTCTTCTCACATCTATTATAGACCACCGAATATGGGGCACAAGGTTACAGAGAGCACTCATCAACCAACGATCTAACTTGTGTAATGTTCTCTAATGCAATGATCAATTTGACACTATTCCCAACTATTTTTCCCTAGAGCTTTCACCAAGTACAAAATTATGTCCTTTGAAGTTCAAGTGGGCCTTCACGAACTGCTGGGTCACGGCAGTGGGAAACTCTTCATAGAGGTAGGTTTAGTTTATTAGAATGCTGGAATCAGTGCCAAGTTTTTTCATTGTAGGTTTTTTATTTCTTTTGGGTTTACCACACCTGCACCAGTTTGAGATAGCTTACTTCATGTCATTTCTCTCATTTCTGCATACCTTGGAAAAAAATGTTCGTGCAAGTTCCAATGTTAAGGTACAAAATGAAAAATTCTGAACAACTCGTAAAGAAACATGGGTTTCATTCAGACACAAACACACACACACATACAGCACTAACACACACACACACACACACAGAATTTCATCCCTCCTCAATAAACCTTTGAGATAATAAATTATATTAAAATTGAATGTTTTTAAGAAAGAGAAATTTAGTCTAACAAATGGTACATGTAGTGTCTAGTTTCAGGGGCATTGTAGTATATGATATTTTTAGTTTGATTCAAAGACTAAAAAGTCATTTTGTTTTAATATTTGTTAACATTCTGATCTGTATAATGTGTTGTTAAGAATAAAATGGATAAAGATAGATTTATAGTCTGTATCCCGCACAAGTGCAGGCTCACCGGCTATACATCGTTTATCCCTCAGCAGGCCAGTTCATTCAAAGATCTTCTCAACTCCCTGTGGAGCATACAGTACAGCAGCTTGTTATGCTCTTCATATTTACACTCTGACAAGATCTTTCTCTACCTATAGCTGGGTACTCATTCACTTCTGAGTCAAGTGAGGAAAATAGGAGTAAGGTACCTTTCCTAAGAGTACAACGTTGTGAAATAACCCACCTGTGCCAGTCGTGGGGTTTGAACCAGTGCCGTCATGATTACAAGCTCACAACACTACGGTTTCACTAATAATGTGTTGAAGTCTACACATTTTCTTTGTTGAAAGGGAAACAGATTTTTTATTCTCTTTTATCTAAAGTAAAATAATGTTTGTCAAGCTTAATAATAAGGTAAAAATTCTTCAAGGCGAAAGGACAGTGTTCTGGAAATTGTGATTGAATTGAATAAGGTCAATATTGGTCCACCACAAATTTTAAAAAAGCGTGGCGTCATTGGCTGAGTGGTCAGGCTACCAGACTTGGGATCATGAGGTCCCAGGTTTGAATCCTGGCAAAGCGAGGCCCGATCTTGTATTTCTGGGAAAAGGAAAGACACTTAACACGCATTTTCCCTCCTCGACTCAGGTGCAAATGAGTACAAGCACTAGCTTTGGGGTAAAAACTTGCACCAGACTAGCGTCTTTTTCCAGGAGGTGAACTTTGCCTTTTTACGTTACAAATTTTTAAGAGAGGCGTCAGTGGCCTAGTGGTTAGGTACTGGACTTTGTACAATGAGGTCCTGGGTCCGGAATCCTAGCAATGCTATGTTTGACTGTGTGTTCCTTGGGAAAGTAGCTTAACACGCATTTTCCCCCTCGAGCCAGGTGCAGATGAGTACCAGCACCAGCTTGCGATTAAAAACCTGCAACAGACCAGCATTCTGTCCAGGAGGTGATTATTATCCCCCATTTCTGCTCCACACTATGAAAACTGGGGTACGCTCCTGACTACATGAACCACAAGTGGGCCTTGAAGGAACTTTCTTTTAAAAATAAATTTAAACAGAAAGCCATTTACTATATCAAAAACGGTTTCCATTTTTGTCCTCTATACAGGACAGCGATGGCAAGTTTAACTTTGATCAGATGGCTACCTTCTATCCTGAAACAGAAACCCGGTAAGTCTCATTCTTCAATAAATTATGCTGTCTGCCTACTTGAGGGCCCAGGAGCTCAACTGTTGAGGCGTCTCATTGCCATTCAGTACCCAATTCGGGCAGGGTGGGGGTATATCGCAAGAGTGAATCTTTGTACAAATAAATGAATGAGAAGAAAGACAGAAAAATACTGTAAACATTTATTTCTAAACCTCGAAAAATATTTTATCACAACCCCTAATGGCTAACCTCTTTCCCCTACCCGAGCACTAGCAACCCCTCTCTCCCTCTTTCAATTATGTCGCAGACATGCTGAAGCACACTTCCATATTCCAATTTTGCAGTACATGTACCCACTTTGAGGTTTTTCATAACCCTCCTGTCAAACACAAGAACGAATTTAGTAGCTAGGCCTATTCAGATACAGCCAAAGTAAAGGCAACGTGGACAGAAGTGGCAAGTTACCACATTATTGAATTGAATTGTGTACATTTTTTTTTTGCACAAAATGAAATTTGTTTTTGTTACATTGAGTACATTCAATGTAGAATAAACATAGACTACGGATATTATGAAACATTTAATTGTACATTATGAGTAATCCATGAACCTTTGCATTATAATATAATAATATAACACAATTATAATGGCAGTGGCAACAATGTGATGACAGTGATAAGAGCGTTGATCATGATGCATTTAATGATAATGAATTCATAACGATGATGGCGATGATGATGGCGTTTGAAAACGATGATGTTTGATCATGATCATAGTGATGATGATGTTTAAAAATGATGATGTTTGATGATGATCATGGTGATGATGATGTTTGATCAGATGACGTTTGAAAACGATGATGATCATGATCATGGTGATGATGATGTTTGAAAACGATGATGTTTGATGATGATCATGATCATGGTGATGATGATGTTTGAAAATGATGATGTTTGATCAATGATCATGGTGATGATGATGTTTGATCATGATGATGTTTGAAAACGATGATGTTTGATGATGATCATGGTGATGATGATGTTTGAAAACGATGTTTGATGATGATCATGATGATGAGGATGTTTGATCATGATGATGTTTGAAAACGATGATGTTTGATCATGATCATGGGGATGAGGATGTTTGATCATGATGGCGTTTGAAAACAATCATGTTGATGATGATGCCGTATAGCGTAGAAAAGTCACGACTCTACTCCTGATAACCACACGCTCCACACTGGCAATGGGACTCACTTGGAAGGGTCTTTAGCTTTCTAGCTCTTTTGTTTTTTTGTTCTATTTTGTTTTTTTGCAAAGGCCAAGAAAAATTGTTTTTCACTTTCAACCCCTTGCCCCTCCATGTGTTTACATAAAATATTTATTGAAGAGGCACTCTCTACAATATGGCGTCAGTGGCCGAGTGGTTAGGTTACTGGAATTGGGATCATGATGTCCCGGGTTTTAATCCTAGCAAAGCCAGATCTGATGTTGTGTTCCTTGGGAAAGATACCTAGCACACATTTTCCCCACTCGACCAAGATGCAAATAGGTACAAGCACTAGCTTGAGAGTAAAATCTTGCATCAGACCAGGGGCCTGTCTAGGAGGTGATTTTTATCATCTGTTCCGCTTCACATTAGAGAACCCAAGATAAGCTCCGCCTCTATGGGTCGTAATAGCCTTGAAAGGAACATTACTTCTACTGTCTACATTGCAATGTGCTTGTTTCTTAGTTTTGACTTTGACAGTTCCATTAGTGTGAATTTTTCGTTCTTGCCTCTCACTCTTTTTTTTCTCTCTTTTTTTATAAGTCCACCTTCCTTTTCCTCGTCCAATCTTGAGATAGTCACCTATGGTTGACAGTGTAAAGTGAATATTCAGCTCCAAATTAGATTTATTTGCTCTTCCTGGTTATGTCTTTTGTTGGTGTTTAAATAACTATATATCTAGATCATGTTTTATGTATCATATGAAATGTCAACTAACAGCCTCTTTTTCTTTTCTGTGTTCATTCATTCTTTATTGGCTGCTTTCTTTCGGGCGTTCAGGTAACCTCTTGGTACAAATCAGGAGAAACGTGGGACAGCAAGTTTTCCAGCCTGGGGGCCACGTATGAGGAGTGCCGTGCCGAGTGTGTCGGCATCTACCTGTGCCTGCTTTCAGAAGTGCACCAGTAAGTGTCAAATAATTGAAAATGCAGCAGGGATGGTGTAGTTTTATGGCTGATTTCTCCTCTATACAGGTTATGGAGGCGTTGTTGCGGAACCGTAATGTTGTGAATTTGTAATCACGACGACGCTGGTTCAAAACCCTGATTGGTTGGCCCAGGTGGGGTTTTTTCGACGTTGTACTATTAGAAAAGGTACCCCACTCTGTTTTCCTCACCACTCGACTCAGGTGCAAATGAGTACCCAGCTATAGACAGAGAAAGATCTTTTCAAAGTTTTGGTGAAGTGCCTAACAGGCTACTGCGCTGTATACTCCCAGGAGTTGAGAAGGATTTTAAATGAAATAGTCTGCTGTGAGATAAATGATGTGCAGTCGGTAAGCTGGCGACGTGGACTATGAATCCATCTTTATCTTTTATAAAGAGAGAAGAACAGACAAAAGCATATTAGGGAATTCACTCAGAACAGGTGCATGTTGATTTAACACCCACAAGCAGAAGGAAATATCTGGGACACTGTGTGAAGCGAATCCAGCAGCATCATGAAGATATCGATACAAACTTAGTTGGAAGGGAAAAGAAAAAAAGGTTGACCAGCAACTTCAGACATGGACAACATCCTAAAAAGAAAACGAAATTGTCTGACTCATCCCTTTTCAGATCTTGTAAGAACAGCGAAGTTGGTGGGAAATGATCACAAAGATTTTCATCAGTCACCATTATACCTGCTGAAGCTGTTGAGTGGCCAGTGAAGGACGCAATTTTGTTTTTCGTGAAAATAAGCTGAAAAAATGATGCAGTCGATGAGCATGCATTTGTAAAGGGATACGAAGTATAGTGATTGCATGTTTATATTTATCTTAAAATAGGCTACAACATGGCATTTTACTGGACTGATCATTATTTTCTTCTATCTCAAATTAATGGTGATGCTGTGCTCTTGCATTTTCATGCTTTTGTCGCTACTATGACAGAGAAAGGAAAGAAATGGCATTGCATATAATCAAAGCTCCATAGGAACAAACACGAGACAAATATAAGGAACAGACAGGAAAAATCATGGCCAGCATGGGACACTTAGCTGTTGGTAAGAATGATATTTTGTTTCTTCAAGGATAAAAGAAGAAGACAGCAATAAAGTCATTTGTCTTAATAAACTAAGATGAACTGATGTCATTTTGATCGTGTTTCAGGATTTTTTGGACATGCGGACAGAGAGACTGATGACATCATCTACATCAATTGGCTCAACATGGTACGTGCTGGGCTGATGGCTTTGGAGTTCTACTCTCCGGACACTCAGAAGTGGAAACAGGTGTGTGGTGTTAACATTGTTGTATGTATCATGGAAATAGTGATGTGATTTGTGAAAATAGCTGTGTGTAGTGTGTACAAAATAAATGTGTGAATTGTGTGGACTTTCTTTCTTCTTTTTATTCTCCTTTTTTCTATTTCTTTTTTTAATAAAATATCAGGGTTGACAAACATTCATCACATTTGACATAGTCACTTCTGTATAGTTGTTTTCTTACAAGAAATTATTTTACTGTTTGTTGATTGCTACACGCTTGAGAATTTTTTTTTGAAACCATCTATTCAGAACAATAGTGATAAATAATAGATTATATAAAGTGGCTAAAAGATCTTGCCTAAGATTTGAGCACCTATACATTAAAAACAAATCAAAGAATTTCAATATAATTGGCAAAAGTATATTGACAAATAGCATGGCAAATTTCACTTGGATTCATTAAATGGTTCATGTATTATACAATAATAATAATAATAATAATAATAATAATAATAATAATAATAATAATAATAATAATAATAATAATAGTACTTGTGGGGTGATATAACTTAAAAAAAATCCATTTTTATTTTTGTATCCCCAACTCAAAATTTATCTCACATATTATACTCTTTTTTCTCTCCTCTTTTAAGGTTATAAAGAATAAAACCACTTACTTAATTTCACCTTACATTTTTCTTGATTCTTTAACTCTTTGTACCAAAGGCTCACATGAACGCTCGTTTCGTCATCTTGCGAGTTTTGCTAGAAGCAGGAGAAGGCTTGGTGAACGTTGAGAGGGTGGATGGGGATGACGGAGAGCCTGACGTGAAGGTAGTCCTTGACAGGTCCAAAATTATTCCCTTTGGGAAAAAGGCAATCGGAAATTTCTTGAGGAAACTCCAGGTATTAATTTAAACATTTTCATGAAGTGTCCTTCTTGTATGTAATGTGCATAGTATGAAATGTTCATATTGAATGAAATGTCATCATTGGAAATGTTTTTATTGTATGAACTGTCTGTGGTATGAGATTTTTCATATTGTATGAATTGTTCATAGTATGGATGGTCCATATAGCATGAAATGTCAATATTTTATGAAATGTCCAAATTTTATGAATCGCTCATCTTGTATGAAATGTCAGAATTATATGAAAAGTCCAGATTGTATGAAAAGCTCATCTCATATGAAATGTCCAAATTATATATAAAGCTCATCTTATATGAAGTGTCCAAATTATATGAAAAGCTCATCTCATATGAAATGTCCAAATTATATGAAATGCTCATCTTGTATGAAATGTCCAAATTATATGAAAAGCTCATCTCATATGAAATGTCCGAATTATATGAAAAGTCCATATTGAATGAAAAGTTCATCTCATATGAAATGTCCAAATTATATATAAAGCTCATCTTATATGAAGTGTCCAAATTATATGAAAAGCTCATCTCATATGAAATGTCCAAATTATATGAAATGCTCATCTTGTATGAAATGTCCAAATTATATGAAAAGCTCATCTCATATGAAATGTCCAAATTATATGAAAAGTCCATATTGAATGAAAAGTTCATCTCATATGAAATGTCCAAATTATATGAAAAGCTCATCTCATATGAAATGTCCAAATTATATGAAAAGTCCAAATTATATGAAAAGCTCATCTTATTTGAAATGTCCAAATTATATGAAAAGCTCATCTCATATGAAATGTCCAAATTTTATGAAAAGCTCATCTAATATGAAAAGTCCAAATTATATGAAAAGCTCATCTCATATGAAATGTCCAAATTATATGAAATGCTCATCTTGTATGAAATGTCCAAATTATATGAAAAGCTCATCTCATATGAAATGTCCAAATTATATGAAAAGTCCATATTGAATGAAAAGTTCATCTCATATGAAATGTCCAAATTATATGAAAAGCTCATCTCATATGAAATGTCCAAATTATATGAAAAGTCCAAATTATATGAAAAGCTCATCTTATTTGAAATGTCCAAATTATATGAAAAGCTCATCTCATATGAAATGTCCAAATTTTATGAAAAGCTCATCTAATATGAAAAGTCCAAATTATATGAAAAGCTCATCTCATATGAAATGTCCAAATTATATGAAAAGCTCATCTCATATGAAATGTTCAAATTATATGAAAAGCTCATCTCATATGAAAAGTCCATAATGTATGAAAAGCTTATCTAGTAGAAAGTGTCCATACTGTTGTGTCTATGGGTGGAAAGACACGTGACACGCATTTTCCCCATTCGACCCAGGTACAAATGTGTATCTGCACCAGCTTGAGTGTTACAAAACCTGCAACAGACTAGTGTCCTGTGAGGGAGGTGATTTTTATCACCTGTTCTACTTCATTCAATAAAAACCAGGATGCGCCTGGACCAGGACTCTATGGGTCATAAAGGCCTTGGAACGAACTCTACTTACATACCTAAACAAATTCTTAAGTTATTTTTATCAACTGAGGTACCTAGGGCTTGTTGTCATCTGCTTGTATAAGTGCGTCAGTTTAGTCCAGTTCCATTTCTGATACAATAAAAGATTTTATTTGATTTACCCACATCCACAACTAAGGTGATCTCAGGGTTTTTGGTAGGATTTTAAAGATTTTGCTCGGACTGCCCTGTAAACAGCCAAGGGATCTTTAACGGCCACACAGAGTGTTGTGATCTGCACTGCGACCTCCTTTTTTATTGTCCATCTCCAATGGTACTAGGTGTCAATCCACCTACCTGGACCATGGGGGGTAGATTTTATTCGAAAAAACTCAAGAAAATTTCCCAACCGTTAGCTGGGCTCAAACCCGCTACATTTTGGTTGAGAGGCTGACACTTTGCTGCTGGACTACCAAGTTCCCCCTATAAGAAAAGAAGCTCTCCTAAATGAAAAAAAAATTCAGAGCGTATTTCATATTTCCCAGGTATACAAGTCTACAGCTGATTACGACACAGCCTCGGCAATGTACGAGCAATATTCTAACGTCAATGATCATGAAGCACCACACTTTCTGAGCTTGCGCAGCATCGTGTTGGCTCGCAAACAACCAAGAAAGATCTTTGTGCAGCACCATACATACCTGAAAGGTAAACCTTATTTTCTAAGCCGATTCATACGTTGTGTATTGTTGGTCATTGCAATTCCTTTAACCCTTTGAATGCAGAATGGCGCGCATTGCGTTGGCTGGTCAGTCTTGCCTGTTTGTGTGGATCAGCATGCAGAGTGCGGTGTTTACATAAGTTTTGAGTTTCGTTAATTCTTTCTTGGTTAACTGTTTGTTTTGCTTCTGTTTACCTTGTTTTTCCTCTACTACAGTAATCATTGTTGAATAGTTTAAGTTTGAAGGTCTGATGCTGTCAACTAGCAAAATTTTCTTTTCCTCTTTTCATTTTTTGTTGTTGGTGTTGGGTTTGCTGGGCTTTTTTCTTCTTCTTTTTTTGTAATATTGGGAGGGGGGGTGCTATGTATGTATTTACTTTTGTTGTGTTGTGGTTGTTGTACTTACCGTAGCATCCGTGACATTTTCATCAACTGACTTACTTTCAGGTAACGACGTGATGTTGAGATCCTATGAATCGTCAGCCAAAGGTCTCATCCAGTCTTTTGTAGATCGTTTCCCGTCAGGGGACATTGACGCCTCTCTCCTGTCCATGTGTTATGAAGAGATGCCTCAACATCAAGAAGCCTAATGCGTTTGAGGGGAATTGGACAATGTACTTGTGGATAATTTTTCTGAACTCATTAGATTATTTTGTTCAGCATGAAAAAATGTCTATCATGTTTAAAGGGTTGTGATTATTTTTTCTCTGTCTAAACCCTTTCTGCGTGTTTCTTTAGCATGGGTGTATGGTGGGCACTACCAGTAGGTTCTACTTCTTTTCTTTAATTTTTTCACATTTCTCCCAGCTTGCTGTTTCCTCTGAATTCACCCCTGAGATTGCGGCACATATGGTAGACAAGGTAAATTTCAATGTAATAAGCACTTCATACCATCAAAACTGAAGTTTTGCTTTTGCAGCATTATCAGCAGCCTCTGATTCTAATGTGAGTCGTGTGCCCCCCCCCCCCTCCCCCGCCCCTTCTGAATTTTTCCCTCAATTATATCTTACTCTGTTATGAACTATGAAAAGAAAAAGTTACAATCATATATATCTTGATACTTTAAATAACCTGACATTTTCAAATTTCTTCAAAAGCTGAGACATCTTGCAGACCATTTATTGACCGTTATTATATTTTGCTCAGTGAATATTATATTCGGTGAATTTGACGACAGACTATGTCATCCTGCTGATGGACACTTGGATTTATGGGCTTTTGTAAAGTTTCAAAGAAGTGAACTTTTCAATATTGCTGCTAGTCTGAAAACAATTGGGTGTGCAGCACATATATAGATGTAATGTAACCGCTTAGACAATGAGATGGTGGTCAGTCTTAGTTTGTTTTTTGTTGTTTCATGTTGGGAAACCGATGGCCTTCATTTTTTTTTATTGTGTCTTCACTCATCAGAAATGGTGAACAGACTATGAAATGGTTGTAAACCGATTGATTAGCTAGATAACTAACTGGATAAGCATTAGCCTTTTTAATTTGATAAAATGATTCTTTTTTTATTTCTTTGCTTTCTATTTTTTTTATTGTGTCTTCACTCATCAGAAATGGTGAACAGACTATGAAATGGTTGTAAACCGATTGATTAGCTAGATAACTAACTAGATAAGCATTAGCCTTTTTAATTTGATAAAATGATTCTTTTTTTATTTCTTTGCTTTCTATCTTAATATTGGTTTGCATTTTTTCTCTCAATACATTTGAAATGATAATATAATGATATATCAACTCGTTTTATTGATAAAGAAGCGAAATCTGTAGATAGTTTAACTGTCGTCTTGAGAACTATTCAAACTTTGCCTCGAAACAAAACTCTGGTGTTTGTGATTTAACCAATTTGTAGCGAGGCCTATGCAATATCGTGCTTTTGGAGAAACGGGAGTAAATTTAATTAAAAGTAAAATATTTAGTCTGCACACTGATGCCTTTCCACGCAGTTTTCTACTTTAAGACAGGAAGTCTATTAAGCGAATGGAATTTCTGAGTTGATGAACAACTGTGAAACCACAGCGGTGACGATGGTACCGGGTGCCTGTGTATCACAAGCCTGAAAACTGTCAAAGAAATGTCAACTGTTATTGTTATCTATTTCAAACATGCAGCATTTTCATCGGTTTCGCCATAGTTGTTTTTCTTCCTTTTTTTTTTTTATGTATAGAAAGGAAGTAGAGAAGAAGTTTCATTATTCTCCCCTCTGATGTTTCTTGTGTCTTTTCTCATGTTGTAGTTATATTATAGTATATAATGGAGTCTATGAGAAGTCTACTCATACAATGGAGTCTATGAGAAGTCTACTCATACAATGGAGTCTATGAGAAGTCTACTCATACAATGGAGTCTATGAGAAGTCTACTCATACAATGGAGTCTATGAGAAGTCTACTCATACAATGGAGTCTATGAGAAGTTTACTCATATAATGGAGTCTATGAGAAGTCTACTCATATAATGGAGTCTATGAGAAGTCTACTCATATAATGGAGTCTATGAGAAGTCTACTCATACAATGGAGTCTATGAGAAGTCTACTCACTTAACGTAAATTTTCGGTTAAAATGAACCGTTTTGGAGCCGCCGGTTTTTTCTCTCTACTTTTTCATTGTATCTCAATGCAATTTACATCAACAGCTTTGGAAAGAGGTTCTGCTTAAAGTTACGGTCAACTCACAATCTGTTGTCGCAGAAAGCCCCTTGTTGAATGCTCTAGGTTATTGCCATCCGCTTATGGACTGAGTTGTGTGTGTGAGTGTGAGACTAGCTTAGTGAGTGTGTGTTAGTCTTATCTGCTCTATGCGTACATTTAGGGCTTAGAGTGTACCTGGCAGTCCTATCTTTTTGTCGCCCGCTAGACTCTCTTCACCTCACGGCTCATTCATCTCTCTCAATGCTCAAAGTTTAAGGTAAGGGTGGTGAGTGTCAAAAGATACTTTTTACAAACTTGACATCAATGGGTTGTTTTCCTTCAAACCAGTATTAAGGTCAATCTCGCTTTTGTTAAAGTCATCAAAATTTCTCAGTCCCAATCCGTTAACTTTGAATGGACTTCATTGTATATATGACTAATGCTGAGCACTGCTCGTTTTTCCTGCAGTATAGGAACAAAAGGATAGGAACGACCTATGCAAATAAATGATGCTACTATAATTTTTTTGTTATTTGGGGGAGGGGGTTTATGGATGCAGGATGGGGTGATCTTTAGCGGAATATTTAATTTTTCAACTCATTGATTTTCTACATTTTCTATTAGAACACTGTCAAGAAATGAAATTTTTAACGAAACACTGAAAAAAATTTTCTGCTAGTATTTATCTTTTTTTTAAATTTGTTCACTCATTGCTGATTTTTTCTCCTTTCTTTTACTTTTATTGTATTATAAATCAATTCAGGTCACTCATTTTAAAGAATTTTGAAATTCTTACTTGCAAGGTGCTCAAGCTCATATTATCAAGAAGCTACGTCCACTACAAATGTGGCAAAAAGTGGTCTAGTGGTTAGGCTGCTGGTATTGGGATCATGAGGTCCTGGGTGTGAATCCCAGCAATGCTAAGTCCAACAATGTGTTCCTTGTGAAGGACACTCAACAGGCGTTTTCCCCACTTGACCCTTATACAAATTAGCACTTGCAACAGCTTGGGAGTAAAAACTTGTCACAAAACAGCGTCCTGTCTAGGAGATGGCTATTGTCACCTGTTGTTCCACTTCACGCTATATAAACTGGGATAAGCTCCGGCTCTATGAGCTGTGATGGCCTGGAAGAACTTTGTTTACTACAGATTACCTTTAAAAACACTTTGATAATAATGATAATGTTTAACTGATTCAGTCCCACGAGCCGCTCACAGCGACACCCGCTAAACCAGTAGAGGCCCATGAGCCGGTGACAACGACTATATAAAACGAGAATATAAAGACTAGAAGTTTGAAACTAACACTGTAAATTACTAGATAGCTCTGCATGCTGTTGGCTTTATTTTGAAATCAAGTTTGCCGTAATCAATGAAGGTTTCACCACGCTGGTGCCCTTACTAGTGAAAGGGAAAGTAGATCTAGCTCTAATAATGATGAACCTGACTTAGAAGAGCCTAGGCCTTCGACGTCTAGACCAAGTAGGAAGAGAAGGCTTGTAGAGCTAGATGACAGTGTAGACGCTAATTCTGTCAGTGGACCCTATAGATTTAGTCCTGGCTTGTTTCAACATATGATGTGATTGTGTTGAGATACAATTTTCTTTCTTTTTTTCATTTTTCATTTTTTATTTTGTGGTCTTACAAAAAAAATCATAACAATTTCATTTTTCAATGGACTGTTGTAAAATTTTATGTGCACATGGATAAATATATTGGTAATAGAGTACATGCAAGTCACGCAATTTTGATTATATCTAGCTGTTAGAACCCTTTTCTTTTGTAAGTAGAAATTTACAAAATCAAATTTTATGTCTTAACTTTTTTTTTTTTTTCACCTCAACACAACACAATTATCATTTCTCATACACATATATTATTGCCGGATTTAGATTCCTTATTTATGCATGAAACCAATGGTATATAACAATATATGTTTACTATCAGTCTGTAGGCCACTATAGCTTTAAAACTTAGACCCCTTGTGCTTGAGTGGGTGGCTTCAGTAGGGGCTCTGGGCACAGTGGTTGAACACTGTGGGACTGAATCAGTTAAAGAATCACAATATAATTTGATACTACTGTTTACTCAGAGCATACTGAAAGAAATGAATATTACATATGTGCTTAAGTGTTTTTTCTGTCTTTTTTTTTTCAACAAACCGCTTCTTGAAATGAAAATTTAAACATTCCAAAGAAAGCAAACATGTCTTGAGTTTCATTTTCATTCCTTTGTGCAGTATCTACGTGTTGTTTACATTTTATTAAGCAAAAGGAAATGTGTTGTCTCATAAATAATGAGGGAATGTTGATGAGAATCATTTTTCATTTCATTTCTATATGTGAATGTAAAACAATGTCTTCTTCAATGGTGGTAGGACAGAGGAGAGAGAGAGAGAAAGAGAAATAGAGATTAGTAAACTTTACACTATAGTTTTCTTTTAAAAGATGTTATTTTTCATGCATACTTAAAGGTGTACTGGTTTTAAAAGTTGTGAGTGTTTTTTTACATTTTTGAAATCAGATCATAGATATATAAAAAAGTTGGGGCTATTGGAAGTGGGTAGCAAATATAGCCTACATTATACACACCATGGAACAAAAGAAAGCCAAAATATGGACCTTAATATGCTAATTTTTCTTAAATTGCTTGCTTATTCTGTACAAATTGGAGTACATGTATATGAATAAAACTTGGCAACCTATCGTATTTCTGAAGGCAGAATCTATCTCTGCATAATTATGAAATTTCAATAGTGTCAAGGTTAGGCTAGCATAGCAACCTCTATCACACTTTAAAATGTGGAGGAGATTAGCACTATTGTTAAAGAAGAAGGGGGACTCATTACTCCAGAGGCAAGATGTTGACCTCTCTACCAATAGGTTGTGGGTTCAAGCTTCGCTGACGATTGAAAAATATTCTCTATTTTTTGTGTGTGCAAAATTACCTCCCTGGTCCAGGTGGGTGGATCGACACCTAGTCCCATCAGAGACGGACGATAACAAGGAGGCCCTATGTGCAGATCACAACATTCTACACGTTAAAGATCCCTTGGCTGTTTACAGGGCAGCCTGGGCAAAATTAAAAATCTTACCAAATACCCGAGATCACCTTAGTTTTGGATGTGGGTAAATCAAATAAAATTTAAAATAAAATCAAGATAAAGAAGATCGTCGCAAAGGCATCGATAATGCTACCACATCGATCGGCTTCTAGCATGAATCAGGTAAGAAAAGTATTTTGACTGAAATTGTGAGTATCTTGTGCCAGGCAATTTATTGATGTGTGTAGAGGTTCGAGGAATCCTGCAAACGGTGTAAAAAATAAAATAATAGTAGAATTCTTCAAGGTCATTATGAGCCGGAGCTTATCACAGTTTCTGTAGTGTGAAGTGAAACAGGTGATGATAATCACCTCATGGACAGGACAGCCAGTCTGACACAGGATTTTACTCCCAAGCTAGTGCTTGTACTTGTACCCATTCGCACCTGGGTCGAGTAGGGAAAATGTGTGTTACGTGTCTTTCCCAAGGAAGACAACGTCGGACCTAGCTTTGCTGGGATTCGAACCTGGGACCTCATGATTCCAAGTCTGGCTGCTTAATCACTAGGTCTACAATACCACTTAACGGTGTGAAATTTTGGAAAGAAAATGAGAATAAGAGATAAAATAAGGTTCATGGTTATGATAGTAAAACAACTCAACAGTTATCACAATGGGTCAGTCCTAATGCACAGGTTTGTAAGAAGGTGCACCATTTAGAGGCGTAGCTGAACAGAGAAAATGTGCACTATTTAGAGGTGTACCTGAACAGAGAAAAGGTGCACCCTTTAGAGGTGTAGCTGAACAGAGAAAATGTGCACCATTTAGAGGCATTGTAGCTGAACAGAGAAAAAGTGCACCATTTAGAGGTGTATGTGAACAGAAAATGTGCACCATTTGATTTAGAGGCGTTGTAGCTGGACAGAAAAAGGTGCACCATTTAGAGGTAGCTGAACAGAAAAGGTGCACCATTTAAAACGTAGCTCAACAGAAAAGGTGCACCATTTAGAGGTGTTTGTAGCTGAACAGAGAAAAGGTGCACCATTTAGAGGTGTAGCTCAACAGAGAAAAGGTGCACCATTTTGTGCACCATTTAAAAGGCGTAGCTCAACAGAGAAAAGGGCACCATTAGAGGTGTTGTAGCTGAACATAGAAAAAGGTGCACCATTTAGAGGTGTAGCTCAACAGAGAAAATGTGCACCATTTAGAGGCATTGTAGATGAACAAAGAAAAGGTCCACCATTTAGAGGCGTAGATGAACAGAGAAAAGGTGCACCATTTAGAGGCGTAGCTCAACAGAAAAAAGGTGCACCATTTAGAGGTGTTGTAGCTGAACAGAGAAAAGGTGCACTTCCTTTAGAGGCGTTGTAGCTGAACAGAAAAAGGTGTACCATTTAGAGGTGTAGCTGAACAGAGAAAAGGTGCACCATTAGATGTGTTGTAGTTGTAGCTGAACAAAGAAAAGGTGCACCATTTAGAGGCGTAACTGAAAAGAGAAAAAGGTGCACCATTTAGAAGCGCTGTAGCTGAACCGTAGTGTTGTGATCTAGTAATCACGACAACACTAGTTCAAGCCCCACGGCTGACACAGATGGGTGTAGTAGAAAAAGTTATAGCGCCTTTCGCCGAAACCTCAACGCTCTTAACAATACAAGTTAAAATATTCTTTAAAAAGATACAGTGAATTTCAATGTTGCATTCCAAACACACTCACACTAATAACACATTATTAGAATTGGGCATCGTATACATTTCAATTCAATCATTTACAGAAGGTATTTCACTAAATAGATGTGTTTTTATTATTAAAAAATTGAAGATTTCAAGACTGGTTACAAGTCTCACAGAAGGAGGTAAAGCATTCCATGTTTGTGGTCCAATTTTGCCAAAACTGCTATCTCCGAAATGTTTCAAGTTTCATTGTACTCTTAGGAACTGTGCTTCACTCTACTTTCCTCACTTGACTCAGGTGTGAATGAGTACCCAGTAATAGGTAGAGAAAGATCTTGTCAGAGTGTTAGTACGAAAAATCTAACAGGCTTGTGTACTGCATGCTCCCCGTGAGTTGAGAAGGACTTTGATTACTTTGAATGAAATGGCCTGCTGGGGAATAAATGATGTACAATGGGTGAACCTGCATTTGACTTTGAGCGGGGATACGAAGAAAAAACTCTTGTTTTTTGTTATCTTAAAAAGATAATAAATGTTAAAATAATGCTTATCGTCTTCTTTGACTACCAAGGGGTGAATCGATAAGCACTTTATATCGCAAGGACAGCGTGTGACTGTGATTCACTGTGAACAGAGTTTTGCTTTCAAGTTTCATGGCGTGTGAGAGAGGATATATTTATAGTCAAGCAAAAGCCCGAACTTTGGGCTTCAGGGTTCTGACTTTCACATCGTACCAATACAACAACGCCCCACACAGTCTTAAGAGTTCAAAATTATCTTACCGAGAACAGAATGGCACTGACTCGGCACTGAGATTTTTCATCTGTTCTGACGTTCGAAACTAGAGATGGCATTGAAATTGAAACGACTGCGTTTTTCTTGTATGACAATGACATTGATAAAGATACAAATTGAATCGCAACTGGTGCATGTATCCATAGTACATTGTGTCAGAAGGTGGGTAGATCATAGTAGAACTGCTTTCTTTGTCTACATCAATGTTGGATTCGTTATATAGGCCACGATCCCGAAGGGGACTGTTTTGAATGGAGGATCCAACAAGGGGTGATTATATGTAGGGTAGGCTGTTTTGTTGTGGGATGCTGTTTGGGTTTGTTTTGTTTTGTTTTTTTGTTGTTTTTTTTTTGGGGGGGGTTGTTGTTTTTTTTAATTTGGGGGTTGATTACACTTCTTTCGCTGCTTTTTTACTGTAGGGATTTACCCAACATATTAAGATGTCCACTGGCAGACTTTCTAAGGGTTATAACTTTGCTGTTTTTTCAGATAACATGCAAAATCAGAATTTACTCAAGGATAAAATCAATATTTGATTAATTACAATAAAATTTATCCACACATTAACCATTTTGTTTGTTTTCTTTTTTTATGGTTTTCTGTTAGAACCTCCAGTTGTACCATAGCCTAAGTTATAAACATCAAAGTCAGAGTACAATTTGGAACATAAGATAATAAATAAGCAACAACAGAGGATGTCAACATTAAGCATATTCACGAAATAAAAAAACAAGCAATTCAATTTTCATTTGCTTTATGATTTAATATATTCATGAATGGACATACCATATCGTAATAAGTAAAAAATAAGATCTGAAATAAATAAAACAAGTGAGATGAAAATTAGAGAGAGTAATAATATTATTATGGCATGCATTTCACCTCCATTCATAGATTTATTTTTCAACTAGCAAACATACAGATAAATAATCATCAGATTTATTTTTTGTTTTACACTCAAGTGTGTAACGAGTGTATCCGTTATGTTCCCCTTCTTTGCCTTCTTTTGTGTCTGTCTTGTGTTCATCGTATCGTCTGCTCTTAGTCCATGCTTATTGTAAAAAACGTTGCTTCAATCTGAACTCTGCAGTGTTAAGAAGAACAGGCACTGGATCATTTCAGTGGATCAGGTCCTGGTGTGTCACGGGCATAACTTCCCAGCTGTAGCTGGTACACATTCACAACTGGGCAGAGTGAAGAAAAC
Source organism: Doris montereyensis (assembly GCA_037039925.1). Lineage (NCBI taxonomy): Eukaryota > Metazoa > Mollusca > Gastropoda > Nudibranchia > Dorididae > Doris > Doris montereyensis. The sequence continues at coordinate 48,820 of JAXRKP010002331.1, forward strand.
ATGTTAAGTGTCTTTCTCAAGGACATAACTTTCGTTGGCAGGGGAAACCCTCATTTGATTATAGCAGATGGGATAGAGGTTAATGAAGCGAGACGCATGCTACAAAAAAATACAACTATTATTTTCATTTAAAAATAGTATTCATCGGGGATATTTTCTCTTGGAGAGATGAGTCGAGATGAAGGCACCTTGGATTATAGAATATTCTATGACTTCACTTCTTCATCATTAGAAATCAAAAATGGCTTGAGTCATCACAATGGGATGCACAGACAAACACATTGAGGCAATGCAGCCGTGCCGAAAGTAATAGAATATGTTATTATAAACACGATACGATATAGATGTTAGAGCTCCACATAGATAAATACAAGGAACCAAAAAAAGTCATGAACTCCAGATAGAATCGAGCCAGCGTTCAGTCATGAAACAAGCTTACGATTGCAAGGCTGCCATGTTTTCCAGCCTTTTCATTGGAAGAAATTCTGGGATCCTAAAATAGCCACCAATCAAATCGTTAAATCATAAGATTGGACGCTACCCAGATTAACTGGAATAGATAATGTAAAATTTGCACAGAGAAACAATACAAATTTCAAACACATGTTCGTTGAACACAATGAAACGATTATAAAGCTAAATTTGTAGCATTTTGTTCAGGTCAATAGTGGTGACAGCCATACTTATCGCTAAACCATGATGCTCATCAGACAGCAGCCTTTTGTCAGCTGGTTACCGTGCACGGATTGGCGTTGTATGGGAGCTCATTTGCATGCTTGAGCAGTGACCAAGAAACAAAACGAAAGTAGTCTGGCATCTATGGACGTAAGGCAAGGAAATGGGGGGGGAGGGGGATAACTGTAATAAAGCGTGACGTCATCGGAATCTGCTCCTTAACCTCATCACCATCGTCACGGGACACCTTGTCATCCCTCCATGTGAAATCTAAGGCCACCAATGAGAGCTGTCCAACGATACCTGACCTGTCTTTTGCCATTTTGTTCCATCTCTTTCCAAGTCTTCCCCATGACAATTACTTCGCTTTCAGGTTTTCTTCACATTGTGTTCTTTGGTCTTCCTTTTCTTTCCTCCAGAGATTTTTGGATTCCACGTCAGCGTACTATGCTGGATGGTACTAAATTGTCTGATTCTTTTTCACTGTATGTTTTGTCCACCGTCGTTGTTCATTGTTCACGCTATTATTGTTCTTAGTTACTCGGTAATCCAGAATTCAGGTAATCAGATTATTCATTACAAGGAGGACTCGGTAGTTCAGGTTATTCATTACAAGGAGGACTCGCAATCCAGGTTATTCATTACAAGGAGGACTCAGATTAATCCAGGTAATCCAGATTATTCATTACAAGGAGGACTCAGGTTTATTCATTAATCGGCAATTCAGATTATTCATTTCAAGGAGATTATTCATTACAAGGACGACTCGGTAATCCAGATTATTCATTACAAGGAGGACTCGTAATCCAGTAGTTCGGTAATCCAGATTATTCATTACAAGGACGACTCGGTAATCCAGGTTATTCATTACAAGGATTCCAGATTATTCATTACAAGGAGGACTCGGTAATCCAGATTATTCATTCCGGTAGTTCATTATTCATTACAAGGAGGACTCGGTAGTGCAGGTGCAAGATATTGACCTCTTAACCAACAGGTCATGGGCTCAAGCTCCGACAGTTGAAATAATATTCTCAATGGGTTTTTTTGGAGTAATATCTTTCTCATTCGTCCAGGTAGGTGAATCGACACCAAATTTCATCGGAGACGGACAATAAAAAGGAGGACCCATGTCCTGGTCACAATAATCTGTGCACGTTAAAGATCATTTGGCTGTCCGGGCGAAAATATGAAATGTTACCAAAATCCCTGAGATCACCTTTGGGGGATGTTGGTAAAATGAAATCAAAAACTCATTGCAACAAGTATTTTTGCATTCCAAAGTCTCACACCATGCCAATAAGAAAAAGACCAAGGGAAAATTAGCATTTGGACAAAAGGAAAATGCTTTGCGAAAATGAGAGAGTACAATACAGTAGATCTATGTTTCGTGTGCCAAAAGTTCATTGAAACTCTTCGTGTTCAATTTTTGTTCAGACATTCGGGCAAACTGGTGACTTTTTTACATGAAATAATAGTGGAGCCCCGTAGGAAAAATGACGGGACAAACACTAAAGAATAGACAGAGAAAGATCTTTGGGCACCAATAGAGTTGAACCAGCTACCTCCGCGTCGGTATCCATCGCATCAACGTAAAGAGATAGCGTACTGTTATCAACCAAGCTAATTACACTCCTAAAGACAAAGCAGTGTGTATAAATGTCATTATCACAAATAAACCTAATCCTCCAGAAAACAGTGTTAATATTAGCAGATGGGACAAAGAATGCATCCGTCCTTTATTTGTTTGTTCACCTTTCTCCGCCAATGCAGTGAAGTTAGTAACATTAGCAAAATTTTCAGTTTTGCATCTGACATTGTAAAAGGATATTTAATAATCTGTCACCGTCATATCTGCTTCTTTTTTTTTTTTTCTCCGATCACCCATTTCAAAAGATAGCTTGAAATAGCTGTAGTAGTAATGCTGATGTAAGTGACAAGTAACTGTTGCAAAAAGCTTCTGATAAGTTAAAAGCACCAGGGGAAATGAAGGTACAAAAACAAACAAAAAACAGATGGAAGAAATAAATGTGTGACGCTCTGTTACCCTCAATGTGAAGAGGCGTTAAATTGGACATTCATAATAACTGCAAACAATATGTCATTGATTGTTATAGATAATTTGGTAAATATAAGTAAATAAACTGATTTTACAATGCTCTCTTGTGTGAGGGATTTCAAAAATCACTTTTCCTTTTCCAGTACCTTATTAAGCAGCGCAGTGCAAACACCTGAAAACACCACAATGTTCTGACTTCTGCTATACGGCTGGTTTGGGGTGGGGGTTGTTGTTTCTGTCCAACAATGTTTTCCAGTTAATTTGTTCCAATATAAAGTGAATCTTATCAAACATTCACGCGTTCACAAGGCTTGTGTAAGCTTTGGACGAGACTGATTTCCAGTGGTAGGCCTACTTTCATTTGTATTGCATGCGCTGAAAAATTGAATTACACAAGAATCGCTTACACACATACACACACGCACGCACGCACACACACACACATACACACACAGCTGCATGCAGGATGGTCTTGATCATTGCATGTCCATACCAAAATATTGTTGTCCGTAACACAACACGGAGACAAAATTGTTCAATCAATCGTATTCCTCCCCGGAAGATTCCTTGTCCGTCTCCGCTAATGTGTCCCACGTGCATATCGTCACAGATCGTCCGTCATAGTTCACAGTTTTAGCAGGGATTTTGAACTTTTACGCCCTGACGTATACATTATATCAGCGTCTCTATCGTCAGAAGAATCGTATCTGAAAAGATCCTTTAGGATCATCCGTAAAAGTATCCAAAGCTACACGTCTTCGAGACGTGGTTTTGGGACGAGCTTCATCTTCAGGAGTGGTCGTATCGTAATCGGTCGTATTCGTCCTGAGAATCGACGTTGTTGGTCGAATAACTCCACGGTCGATACTTGGAAAATGGTCCGAGTCTACATCCGAATCAGCTGTGACGTTGATTCTACCCACGGAACCGACTTGGCTCTAGGCACC
>JAXRKP010002332.1:0-52500 GCA_037039925.1 Doris montereyensis
CAGACAGACAGGCAGAGAGAGAAAGTGAGTAAGAGAATGTGGGAGAGAGACAGACAGACAGTCAGACAGACAGACAGACAAATTTTGGAACAGAGAAACATCAAATCAGTACAAAAACATCCTTAACTGCATGTAAGACTTTTTGAGTAAAACATAATTTAGGTTCATACGTTCATCATAAGTATGCTTTTGCGAAGATAGAATTTTTCTTTATTGTTGGTCTTTGTAAACACAGTCACTATGGCGGTGTTAGTAGAATGAAAATAACTCCAATTTCTTCTTTTTCTTTTTTTAACAAAGGTAATGAGAAATAAGGGAGAGAAAATTGTACCTCAAATTGCTACAAAGGAAATTGTTTTCAAAGACTCCCTGAAATACTTAATCTCTCATTTTCTCAATGAGAAATACTCTCAAAATATTAAAGATAATTGCTGGATCATTCTCTTTCTCCCCTCCCTCCCTCCCTCCTAATTCTGGATCATTAATTTAGAGATTCTCTGAAACCATTTATCCCTAAAGACACTATCCTCTCCCAATGCGTGATATGTCTTGAATACTCTCGATGTCCCTCAGAGCCGGGGGATCTTTGAAATAATGCTACAAACAGAATGAGTTGTATAATCTTGAACGCCTACGCATGGGGTAAAAAGGCAGAAAACGAGGTCACCACTCTCTCTCTCTCAAGAAACCATAGCTATTTTGATTTTCAAGGACATAAGTCCTCTCTCTTCATCTTTCTACGCAGAAGACTTCCAGTTTATCTCTCCTGGAGTTTAAATTTTGGACATAACCTATGTCTGGCCCCACGGAGCTTATCCTTGGTAACCCTTCTGGGATGATTAACTTTTTGTAACAGGACGTCAAATAGTTACTTCTTTATTTCACTTATTACAGGATTTATTGTCAGAAAATACATTGATGCAATGTCGATGTGGAACCAGTTTGTTTGGGCAAGATTGGGGAATATAAATGTTCCATGTACACATCAAAGAAGATGAATCAGAATCAAAATCTGAACCTTGCAAGGATTTGTCTCTGCCCAAGATTTTTCAGGCCCTTTAGTGGTAGACATCTGATGACATAATAAAAAGAAAAACGAAAAAGAAAAAGCTACAAGATAATAATAATTGTACAGAGCCATAAAATTCAGAGTCACAAGCTTGGGAGTGTACCTAAATGGATACAACACGATAGGAATCATTGCATTGAAAACAAAGCAAGTTAAAAAATGCTAAATCTAAAAATTACTGGTGCGATCATTTCGCTGAAAGATTACATACAAACGTGAAGCAACAAACGATTCCTGATATATGTATGAAGTCACACATAATGATAAGCTATGTTGTATGTATGTATGTATGTATGTATGTATGTTAAAACTCAACAATATACAATTATGAAATATATGTATGTTTGTTGTTTAATTTCAGTCTTTGATTGGAGCACTATCTATCTATAAACAGAAATCTAAATATCTAGTATTTCTATCTAATATTATTACAAGCAAAGGTTCATTTACTAAATGTAGATTTTGAAAAGATTAAAATAATAAACCAATCAGTTCTTAGAGTCATTATTTTTACAAATTCTTTAAGATAAAGAATTAATAGCACGTCAACTGTTTGTTAAACAAGAGTTTTTGGTTGGTAGAATTTTTCTCAAGTTCATTTATTAACAAACACTGACATATTCACTGTTTAATGATTAATTCCATATACAAATTAATGATTGATTCATTTGTATGCAAATTGGAACACTTTTAAAAGATCTCACATGAAATCCTTTCTTTCCCTTGATTTTCTTAAAAATGAACATGATATCCCTGAAGATATGTTACGGACCAAAAACGAGACAAAACACATATTATTAGCGGGTTTCACAGATGGAAATGTTAAGAAACTTACAGAATGCAACATAACGCAGAGCGAGTAATATCAGGGAAACTGATTTGACATAAGTGCACAAGCAAATGTAAACATAAACACAACCAAATAGTTACCAGTTAAAAGCTCAAATAAGCCAAACAAACCATAATAACAAAACTTTTCAACCTAATCAAATCACACCCCGCCCCACCCATATTCAGAAACAAACAACTTAAACCGAAAAGAACCCACCTGGGAAATGGTACAAATTAGAGCCCCAAATCAAACCTTCAAACATTTATGGAGAAACAACAAACCAAAACAGAAGATAACAAAGCGAACTTACAAACATCTATGAATTCAAAAAAAAAGTGCACCTTAAAAAAACAAAAAAAACAACTCACATTTTCACAAAATATTTGTTGAAAAATGTCATAATCTTTAAATGATATTTTATTATTATTCTTGATTGATTCCCGTATACAAATATATTTTCACTCACACCCAAGCACTATTGTTTTATAGCGTCCAAAAAATTTTCAGATTAGCAAACATCATTCTCACATTCTTGAATATTGTTTTCAAAATTTGTGAGTGAAGTATCCCTTTTTGTCTGATTGTAAAATGCCTTGAGACAACAAATCAGACAACTAATATGAATTAAAACTTCTTCTTTATTATTATTATTATATTATTATTACAGATTATTACCTCCTTAAAAAAATTAAAATTATTATTATTAAATAAATATTATCATTATCAACCCAATCATTATTATCGTTATTAAAATTATTATTATTATTATTGCGTTTATTAAGTTTTACAACGTAAATTAAACTTTAGATTATTAAAAATCATTATTATTAAGACTAAATTATTATAAACTTTTTCTATGTGGTTAATACATGCTGAAAAAAAACATGACTTTTGATATTAAACAAGCGGGAAGACAAAGTGATGAATGAATGTAAGGTATGGAGAATTGCTCAATGAGAAAGGACAGGAGTTCTTCTACTTATTTCTTGATTGTTTCCTTTTTAAGTTAAGTATTGACACAAAAAGTATTAAAATGTACAAACTTGCACCAAGGGACATATATTCACTTGTAAATAATGATATAATATTTTATAACACAATTGTATTTAATCAGAGCCCCAATTTTTCAATGTCATATCTGAATGCTCCATCATCCCAAATAATATCCATTATTGAGTCTTGGTTAACTGACAAGATGCAATGTTACACTAAACCCATTGCCGTTGTCGTCTTCGTTTATAACATTATAACAGTTCGGAACCATCGTCATCGTTGAGACCCATGTGGTTCAAAAGACACGTGGATCCCATGAATTCATTAACAAATATACACACTTAAAATTGCATAATAGACTACTCAAGGAAGAAAGAAAAGAAAGAAAAAAAAAAAACCCACAAATTTAATAAAGATAAGGTCAACAAAGTGGAAAGTGCTTTGGCTCTTGTAACGACACTTAATCGAAATTTTTAAGTGTGTGACAAGTTGTCTGTTCTTGTGTGTGTGTGTGTATGTCATGTTTCAATTGTCAGAAGTGTAGGTGTCTGCATATGTAGGGTGTGTGGTCTTGGATTCGTGTCATTCATAGAGCGATCAAAATTGTAGGGTTAACACGAAAAACTGAAGAAAAGATGACTTCATTGGTCTTTTCGTCAGGAAAAGACTTAGTCGATACCTTCGAAAAGCTGCTGGACGAAGAAGAAGACACTAGAAAGGATCGCTATGGTATTAGTCACAGAAGCAGAGAATGCCATTAAAACACTCAGGCTTTATCTTCAACAAACACCGCACCTCAGAGGAACTGCGAAAACCGCTCAAGTTCATGGAGACAAGGCTGGACAAGGCAATGACAACCTTAGTCGAGCATCAAGGCCTGCCCAGATTTACAACCCGTTGATTGAGATATCCATGAGACAATTCGGGGAGGAGTTTGATGTAGTCTTTTTCTCTCGTTGCTAATTAGAGTTAAAATGTTAAATAAATCAAAAAACACAAAACAAAAACAAACCATATCCATCCTTTGTCTAGGTTTTGTTTGTCGAAAACACACAAAAAACAACCAACAAAGTTATTGAATCAAAGAATTATTCTAGTGTCTTGGGTCAATCTAGGAAATTTCTGTATATATTTCCACCCTTTCATTGATGTTCACACAATATAAGGAAGAGAAAGGTGATTTTGCTACTTTAAAACAGTTGGTAGTTGTCATTTTACTCAGACAGTGAAGGGATGGATATGGCGGGGTTTAACGATATGACCCGTACCGCGGTACAATAATAATACAATTTGGTCGAAATCAAGGTTAATATTTAATAATAAAATAATAATAATAATAATAATAATCTTGAATGGTAATAATAATAATTATCAATAATTATAAAATAATAATAAGTTAACGTAATAATAATAACAACGATGATGTTGATAATAATAATAATATTAATATTTAATAATAATAATGATAATAATAATAATAATAATAATAATAATAATAATAATAATAATAATAATTTATATAATATATAATAAAATCCTAAAAACAATAATGTCAATAATTAACAATTAAGTCAATAATAACAAGTTCATAAATAATCTCTCGAAAAATAATGTAATAATAATAATAATAATAAAATAATAATAATAATAATAATAATAATAATAATAATAATAATGTTTTAGATTTGGGTACATTGAATAATAATAATAATAACAATAATAATAATAATAATAATAATAATAATAATAATAATAATAATAATAATAATAATAATAATAATAAGCAAATAGAAGAAGTTTGGTTACCGAGCAGGACAGACGTGGGTTAGCGAACTCTCGCCCTTTTTATGATTTCAAGTTGTTTTTTTTGATGTTGAACGACATGAATACGCCAGTTAGCGGACTTCCGACGATGCTGGAATGTCTTATCAACAGCATTTTAGAGGAATCTTACCTCTCCTCCTTCAAAGTAGCTGAAATAAAGAGCGCACTACTCCTCGTCCTTCGATTTGATGACATGGAGATGGCCGACATGAGTGTGTCGACGGGTCATCATTCAACTCCTACCAGCTTCAGACGGAAGTCGCCGAGCCAAATAAGACGAGACAACTTTAGAAAACAACAACACCATACAAGAGTAGCAACGAAGACAGCAACAACATCTACGAACACGGACTTTATTGAAAATAAAGAAATTCGAAGTGCTGACATTCAACGAACAAACAACAACAATACGGCCTCAACTCAATCCAGAGTAACGACAGTTATTCAGCGTGTCAACCCTAACATCGCTCCTTAATGACACATCTACGAGCACGGACTGTAATGAAAATAAAAGAAATTCGAAGTGCTGACAATTACATTCAACAAACAAACAACAACAATATGGACTTAACCCAGAGTAACGACAGTGCTATCCATTCATTCAGTGTCAACCGTAACATCACCTAGGTGACACGTCTATGGTCGGAGTTACAATCAGTGGATCAAACAGCCTAGACGACACGGTGACAGATACGAAACACACGAAAGAAGATAGATCTACACATTTCTCACACACATCTATCACGTCAACAGTGAGACCGAATGGACAAAGAAACTCGCACAAGTGAGGAAAACTCATCGATGGAAAACCAACAAGATGGTAGCAGTAATCACACACGCTTTGCTGATATGGTCAAGCAACTTCACTGTGATAAAATAAGCGTCCAGATCTTCAAAATCACGAAAGACACAGGAAGGCATATTACACAGCCAGATCGCAACAAGGATATTTTAAAGCTCGTGTTAGATACATTTCAAACGACACATGTTATTCTTGCAGAGACAAATGATCTCATTATTGAGTATTGCGTTACCAATCAAAGGATAACAAAATTCATCGCCAAGAACAACGAAGACAACAGCCCATATGCGAAAATGCGACAACGACATCTGCTTAATTGGCCAGACCAGACGATCTGGATTATAGAGGACTGCATTTGTAGAGACCACGTGCACAATATTATGACATCATTACCCCATCTTAAAAAGTTTGATCTTCAAAACATTGAATCTATAGATTTACGTAAAGACAGAGACGAAACAAGTTCTGAGAACCCATAACTTGTATAGCTAATAATATGCATACCTTTTTCAAGTTAACATTCTCTTAATAATGTTTTGTAATTATCATATATTTATCAATTTACCATGGTTTGATTGCTGATTCCTCCTAATGGATGTCATTTCTATTTGCCCTTTATTTGCATATTTGTGAATGTATTCATTCAAAGCAAGTTCGACTCTGATAGAGATGTATCGATGATGTTTCAAGAATTATTGTATCCATTTTCACCATAAATACTTGAATATTTGAATATTTGATGAATTTTGAATAAAATGTGACACACACACACACACACACACTAAAAGAAAAGAAAAGAAAAGAAAGAAGAAGAAAGAAGAAGAAGAAGAAGAAGAAGAAGAAGAAGAAGAAGAAGAAGAAGAAGAAGAATAAGAAGAATAAGAAGAAGAAGAAGAAGAAGAAGAAGAAGAAGAAGAAGAAGAAGAAGAAGAAGAAGAAGAAGAAGAAGAAGAAGAACAAATATTATGAGAAGAAGAAGAAGAAAAAGAAGAAGAAGAAGAAGAAGGAGGAGGAGGAGAAGCAGAGGAGAAGGAGAAGGAGAAGGACCAGGATAGGGAGAAGGAGAAGGAGAAGAAGAAGAAGAAGAAGAAGAAAAGAAGAATAAGAAGAAGAAGACTCTTTAAGAAGAAGAAGAAGAAGAAGAAGAAGAAGAAGAAGAAGAAGAAGAAGAAGAAGAAGAAGAAGAAGAAGAAGAAGAAGAAGAAGAAGAAAATTGAATTAAAAATATAATAAAATGATAATAATAATAATAATAATAATAATAATAATAATAATAATAATAATAATAATAACAATAATAATAATAAAAATTATAATATAATAATAATAATGATAATAATAGGAATAACAATAATAATAATAATAATAATGCACTTACCCTTCCTTGACACTTTTGATATACAGCCAAATGTGAATATTGAGTGTACTCTAGATAGTAAGGGAGTCAGTGTCGATAACGGATTGTCTCTCAATGAAGGATTCTGGAGGTCTAGCCCCACCTCTCCTTCGGCGCGGAGGTTCACTAAGAAATGGACATTCACGTTATGGGGATCTCAAACTGAGGGCGAGACGCGTGTGGCTTGCTTATTATTTGAAACAAGTTTTTCAATAATTAGTTGTCATGACCACGTGCATGGATACTTAATCAACTTAATGTAGTATGATGTCTGCCTGTACGTATGCCTCTTGTCATTTATTAGCATCGTCAACTATTCTCGCCATATACACGTAATAACAAACTGACATGTAAATGGCGCTTCCTTTTCTGATAATTTATAATAATAATAATAATAATAATAATAATACTAATAATAATAATAATAATAATAATAATAATAATAATACTAATAATAACAATAATAATAATGATAATAATAATAATAATAATAATAATAATAATAATAATAATAATAATAATAATAATAATAATAATAATAATAATATAATAAATTTTAATCTTTCTACAGCGCCAACTCCCATCTTACGACAGCTCTAGGCGCATTTATACATACATCAATCAAAAAAAACAAGAATAATGTACATATACAAAATCAATAAATAATTAAATCAATCAATCAATCAATAAATAAATAAGTTACTTACTTTTTACTTATCCTCGTGGTGCTTGGGCAGCACATAAGGCCGACACAGTGGATCGCCATTGAACACGATCAGATGCATAATTTTGTCATCTGCCCCCACGTCCATCCCTGGGTCTTCATCTCTTTTTCGATGCTTCTCCTCTAGGATTCTAGCGGGCGACCTCTAAGTAAATTTTAAAAAAATCAATACATGAAAGCTTCATATCATTTATAAAGGTGTATGGTGCATGAATTAAAATCGCATAATTAACGGGGAATGAAACTGGGCAATGTCACATATAGGGTCTATAAATCGACATTTTGAATAGGGCATCGATAATAACAGAATTCTGCAACATCGGGTTACAAAAAGTCAAGAAAAGCTCAACACCGAGATTAAATCGTTTAGATCTAGATCTATCTCACAAGCACAAGTCTAACTTACGGAATAAATAAATAAGAAAAATAAACATCATTCATAAAATAGGGTTTTTACTCTATTTAAACTTTTTAGGCAGCAGTAAAGAAATAAATAAATAAATAATATGCAAGAAAGTGAAATATGGGTATTTGAGAGTGAAAAGTGAGTGTGTGTGATAGAGAAAGAGAAAGAGAGAGAGAGAGAGAGAGAGAGAGAGAGAGAGAGAGAGAGAGAGAGAGAGAGAGAGAGAGAGAGAGAGAGAGAGAGAGAGAGAGAGAGAGAGAGAGAGAGAGAGAGAGAGAGAGAGAGAGAGAGAGAGACAGACAGACAGACAGACAGACAGACAGACAGACAGACAGACAGACAGACAGAGAGAGCCTGAGCCCACCTATATATTTTTACTTATATATTTTTATGTATTTAGATTTTTTTATAGGGTGTTCAAACACAATTTGTTTTCAATAAAATCTGGAATACATAAATAATATTATTTAATGCATATCTAACACTCCATAAAAATTTGTTAAAAACTGCTACCTTTTATATTGTGTTTTCTATTTTCTACCTATTTTTATTGTTTGTATTGTCTCTATTTTACTGTTTGTATTATCTCTATTGTTTGTTTGTATTGCTTCCTATTGTTTGTATTGTCTCTATTTCAAACACATTATACAATAGTTTGTATTGTTTTTCAATATTTTTATTGTTTGTAATTTCTATTGTTTGTATTGTTCTATTTTTATACACTATTTTTTGTATTATAATATCTATCTTATTTCTATGTCTTATCTCTATTTCTAATTGTCTCTACTCCATATTGTTTGTAAAATTAGTGCTAATAATTTTATTGTTTGTAGTCTCTAGATTGTTTTATTGCTCATTGGTATTTTCTCTATTTCTACTGTTTGACCTTTTCCTCTTACTACTCCTATTTCCTGTTTGTATTATCTACTTTTGTTTATTTTTTGTATTATCTCTATTTCTATTGTTTGTATTATCTCTATTTCTATTGTTTGTATTGTCTCTATTTCTATTGTTTGTATTATCTCTATTTCTATTGTTTGTATTGTCTCTATTTCTATTGTTTGTATTGTCTCTATTTCTTATTGTTTGTATTGTCTCTATTTCTATTGTTTGTATTGTTTGTCTCTATTTCTATTGTTTGTATTATCTCTATTTCTATTGTTTGTATTATCTCTATTTCTACTGTTTGTATTTTCTCTATTTCTATTGTTTGTATTGTTTGTATTGTCTCTGTTTCTATTGTTTGTATTGTCTCTATTTCTATTGTTTGTATTGTCTCTATTTCTATTGTTTGTATTGTCTCTATTTTATTGTTTGTATTGTCTCTATTTCTATTGTTTGTATTGTCTCTATTTCTACTGTTTGTATTTTCTATTTCTATTGTTTGTATTATCTCTATTTCTATTGTTTGTTTGTCTCTATTTCTATTGTTTGTATTGTCTCTATTTCTATTGTTTGTATTGTCTCTATTTCTATTGTTTGTATTGTCTCTATTTCTATTGTTTGTATTGTCTCTATTTCTATTGTTTGTATTGTCTCTATTTCTATTGTTTGTATTGTCTCTATTTCTATTGTTTGTATTGTTTGTATTTTCTCTATTTCTACTGTTTGTATTGTCTCTATTTCTATTGTTTGTATTTTCTCTATTGTTTGTATTTCTACTGTTTGTATTGTCTCTATTTCTACTGTTTGTTTGTATTGTTTGTCTCTATTTCTATTGTTTGTATTGTCTCTATTTCTATTGTTTGTATTTTCTATTTCTATTGTTTGTATTGTCTCTATTTCTATTGTTTGTATTGTCTCTATTTCTATTGTTTGTATTGTCTTATTTCTATTGTTTGTTTTCTATTGTTTGTATTTTTCTATTTCTATTGTTTGTATTGTCTCTATTTCTATTGTTTGTATTGTCTCTATTTCTATTGTTTGTATTGTCTCTATTTCTATTGTTTGTATTGTCTCTATTTCTATTGTTTGTATTGTCTCTATTTCTATTGTTTGTATTATTATCTCTATTTCTATTTCTATTGTTTGTATTATCTCTATTTCTACGTTTGTTTGTATTTTCTCTGTTTCTATTGTTTATTTATTGTCTCTATTTCTATTGTTTGTATTGTCTCTATTTCTATTGTTTGTATTGTCTCTATTTCTATCGTTTGTATTGTCTCTATTTATTGTTTGTATTGTCTCTATTTCTATCTGTTTGTATTGTCTCTATTTCTATTGTTTGTATTGTCTCTATTTCTATTGTTTGTATTGTCTCTATTTCTATTATCTCTATTTCTATTGTTTGTATTATCTCTATTTCTACTGTTTGTATTTTCTCTGTTTCTATTGTTTGTATTGTCTCTATTTCTATTGTTTATTTTCTATTTCTATTGTTTGTATTGTCTCTATTTCTATTGTTTGTATTGTCTCTATTTCTATCTTATTTCTACTGTTTGTTTTTCTATTGTTTGTATTGTCTCTATTTCTATTGTTTGTATTATCTCTATTTCTACTATTGTTTGTTTGTCTTATCTCTATTTTCTATTGTTTGTATTGTCTCTATTTCTATTGTTGTTTCTATTGTCTCTCTTTTCTATTGTTTGTATTGTCTCTATTTCTATTGTTTGTATTGTCTCTATTTCTATTGTTTGTATTGTCTCTATTTCTATTGTTTGTATTGTCTCTATTTCTATTGTTTGTATTGTCTCTATTTCTACTGTTTGTATTGTCTCTATTTCTATTGTTTGTATTGTCTCTATTTCTATTGTTTGTATTGTTCTATTTCTATTTCTACTGTTTGTATTATCTCTATTTCTATTGTTTGTATTATCTCTATTTCTATTGTTTGTATTATCTCTATTTCTATTGTTTGTATTATCTCTTTGTTTGTATTGTCTCTATTTCTATTGTTTGTATTATTTCTATTGTTTGTATTGTCTCTATTTCTATTGTTTGTATTGTCTCTATTTCTATTGTTTGTATTGTCTCTATTTCTATTGTTTGTATTGTATTATCTCTATTTCTATTGTTTGTTTGTATTGTCTCTATTTCTATTGTTTGTATTATCTCTATTTCTATTGTTTGTATTTTCTCTATTTCTATTGTTTGTATTGTCTCTATTGTCTCTATTTCTATCGTTTGTATTGTCTCTATTTCTATTTCTATTGTTTGTATTGTCTCTATTTCTATTGTTTGTTTGTATTGTCTCTATTTCTATTGTTTGTATTGTCTCTATTTCTATTGTTTGTATTGTCTCTATTTCTACTGTTTGTATTGTCTCTATTTCTATTGTTTGTATTGTCTCTATTTCTATTGTTTGTATTTTCTCTATTTCTATTGTTTGTATTGTCTCTATTTCTATTGTTTGTATTTTCTCTTGTTTGTATTTTCTATTTCTATGTTTGTATTGTCTCTATTTCTATTGTTTGTATTGTCTCTATTTCTATTGTTTGTATTGTCTCTATTTCTATTGTTTGTATTGTCTCTATTTCTATTGTTTGTATTGTCTCTATTTCTATTGTTTGTATTGTCTCTATTTCTATTGTTTGTATTATCTCTATTTCTATTGTTTGTATTGTCTCTATTTCTATTGTTTGTATTGTCTCTATTTCTATTGTTTGTATTGTCTCTATTTCTATTGTTTGTATTGTCTCTATTTCTATTGTTTGTATTGTTTCTATTTCTATTGTTTGTATTATCTCTATTTCTATTGTTTGTATTGTCTCTATTTCTATTGTTTGTATTGTCTCTATTTCTACTGTTTGTATTGTCTCTATTTCTATTGTTTGTATTGTCTCTATTTCTATTGTTTGTATTGTCTCTATTTCTATTGTTTGTATTGTCTCTATTTCTACTGTTTGTTTGTCTCTATTTCTTATTGTTTGTATTTTCTATTGTTTGTATTGTCTCTATTTCTATTGTTTGTATTTTCTCTATTTCTATTGTTTGTATTGTCTCTATTTCTATTGTTTGTATTATCTCTATTTCTACTGTTTTTGTATTTCTCTATTTTCTATTTCTTGTTTGTATTTCTCTATTTCTATTGTTTGTATTGTCTCTATTTCTATTGTTTGTATTGTCTCTATTTCTATTGTTTGTATTGTCTCTATTTCTATTGTTTGTATTATCTCTATTTCTATTGTTTGTATTTTCTCTATTTTTACTGTTTGTATTTTCTCTATTTCTATTGTTTGTATTGTCTCTATTTCTATTGTTTGTATTGTCTCTATTTCTATCTATTTTTATTGTTTGTATTGTCTCTATTTCTTCGTTTGTATTGTCTCTATTTTGTTTTATTGTCTCTATTTCTATTGTTTGTATTGTCTCTATTTCTACTCTTTTGTTTGTTCTATTTCTATTGTTTGTATTATCGTTTGTATTGTCTCTATTTCTATTGTTTGTATTGTCTCTATTTCTATTGTTTGTATTGTCTTTATTTCTATTGTTTGTATTATCTCTATTTCTATTGTTTATATTATCTCTATTTCTATTGTCCATATATTTATTTTCTTAAATTTATACTTAAATAAATGTATTGCAATGAATATATTGTCTTTATTTCTATTTGTTTGTATTATCTCTATTTTTATTGTTTATATTATTCTATTTCTATTGTCCATATATTTATTTTCTTAAATTTATACTTAAATAAATGGCAATGAATATAGGGGGGGAGGGGAGAAACAAAGAGAAATAACTCTAAAATGTTACCAAAAAGTATAAGAGGATAAATGGTTGGAAAAAGTGGATGTGGAAAAACAAATCTTTTGTTTAATCTGATGTTGTTAGACAATCAGTTATTAGATTATAATAGATTAATTGTATATGGAAACAGTTTATTTGAACCAAAATATAAAATAATGAAATGTGGTTTTAATAATAATCTTAATAAAGAATCAATTCTTAACGTGTTCAATATTGAAAATGAAATCAAGAAAACAAAATATGCCCTTATCAATTTATAACACTAATAGGTGAAAGAATGAATAATGAAAACCCAATTAAATATGAATTCTTTGAAAACTCTGATAATATAATTGATCCTAAAGAATTGAAATCAAAAGACAAAACCTGATGATATTTGATGATGTATTACTAGAGAAACAAAACAAATGTAATGACTATTATACTAGAGGTAGACATAGTAATGTAGATTGTTTTTATTTATCACAAAATTGTTTTGTTTGCCACGTCAAACAATTAGAGAAACCAACAACTTTATATGTTTATTTAAACAAGATAATAGAAACATTCAACACATTTATCAAGATCATGTTTCTGACGATATGGATTTTGAAGAATTTAAAACACTCTGTAAAATATGTTGGACAGAACCACATAATTATTTGGTAATAGATAATTCATCTCCTACAAGTTCTGGTAAATATCGACATAATTTAAGTCCTTTTTAAATCCCTAAAAATGGATAAAGAATTGTTCAACGATATATACTCCACGTTATAGGTGATTTAATTAAAGATATTCCTTTTTTAAATATTCTATTTCAAACATTTTATTTTAATGTATTTATTTTTTTTCATAAAAAAATGGATGAAATTGAAGTCGAAAAGATATATCCTTGCTTATCTTAAGCCCATCGATGATAATATTTATGTAAATATAAAACATGATAATGCTGAAAGTCGTAAATAATGCTGAAAGCCATAATACTGCAAGCCATATTTCAAATATTAGATTAGAACATATTAAAGATATTAATAATGAGTTATAAAGAAACAGTGAAATTAGAAAAAGTTTAAGTAAGAAATATTCGAAAGAAAATAATGATTTACATTATACAAATTATGGATTAAATGCCGTTTCTACTGCATCTGGAGGTGCAAGTATTTCAACTTAAGTAACTGTAGCTCTAATTTCAGTATCTGTTATTTTAGGTGGTGTGTCTGCCGGTGCAGGTGTATTGAGTATTTTACAAATAAGTTAATTAAAAAGTTTACAATTAAAGAACAAAAACGTCGTCATATATATATATATATATATATAAAAGAGATTCACCTTATAGTACCTAGAGCCCGCGCAGCTCTCTTCGTTCTACTCTGCCATGGGATAGTTAGACACTACCGGCGGCCATTTTGTGATGGGCTGGCTGCTCGCTGCAGCGACGGCCCATCACATAGGCTAGCCTCCTAAACACGAGTATGAGTATGTCATATAATATATGCCTACATTGCTTACTTTTATGTTTTCACTAGGCTCGCGCACCCATGACCCGGGAGCCGATTAGTTAGGATAAAACTTTACAAATCAATTTTAAAACGAAGGAAAATATAAATAATATTTAATATTATGAACTATTATGTGAACAACTTAGCATGATGATGCAAAATGGTCTTGCAAAAATGTTCATCACATCCTTCATAATTAGAGTGGCATGGTCGGCCTCAGTCTCAAGATGATCATCTGTCATGTGGTCTGTAAGGTCTTTAAAAAGACTGGGCCTCAGAGCTGCGCTACCTCGATGGTCACTTTAGTGAGCAAGACTTTCGAGACAGATCGCATCGGCCCCTGTGAAGATGCTGCCAGCAGTCGTCACAGCACCTTGTCAGCTTTTTTAACGATGCTGAAGATGTCCGAAGTGGCGTAAAGAAGTCCACCATTGTCCCTTCGTTCTGTAAACGATGTGTATTGACATGTAGTTGGTGTCTGAGGTGCTTGGGATGCCACAAATTGTGCACACCTTTGTGCATGTAATAGTCTTCATTATTTTCCTGCTGATGAAGCCACTGATGTAAAATAATGCACTGTCATGATATGGTCCAGGGGTTGAGACAATTCTGGCCATCTCATCATATGGCATGGGTAGTTCCTCCTCTTCTGTCCGAACATCATCCTCAGGCTCTGTAGAGCAGATGGTGTCATCAAGGGTGGTCAGGGGAGGCAGTTTCCAGAACTAGATGCAAGTACTCCATTCTTCATCAACAAGGAACGCAGGGCATACTGAAATTGGAGAACATTTGGGTTGTTATTCCACCCCCGCGACGACGGATTCTAGAAAAAAGCATTTCAATGTGGTCTTGGGAGAACCGATACGTTAAAATGTACCTGTAGTCCTGGTCCAGAAGTTCTTTTGAGATGGCAAGAAGTGACTTCATAGTAACAATAAATCCAATGAAGCCTGTCTTTCTTTTGCACCGCACGAGTTGTTGCCCACCAGCTTCGGTCAGTGACAAGATATATTTGCAGGCCTTTTCGACAAAAACTTCTTTGGCCGAGAGGTTATGGCGCGTTATCGGACATTTGAATCCTCTGGCCAGACGATTGGAGCTGTTGCAAAAGTCGAAAATCTTGTCGAACCATCGAAGGAAGTTGCACGTTGCTTCACTGCCAGCAAATTGGGGAAGATGCAAATCATCTCTTAAGAAATCAATGGCTGTTGCTACAGATGAGCTCAGTGTTTGCACTGCCATTGAAACATTCATCTTGTTTTTTACAAAGTCAAGGTGGGCTCCCCTAATTTTGTTTGCAAGATGAAGGTTGTCCTCACATTGCAGTCTATGGAGCTGAATGACATAGTCCCACTTTATTGACTCTCCATGTGAAAACAGAATGCCTTTGTCGCCAAAACAATTCCTCACATTTTTTATCAAATGGCATGGATCAAAGATGAAGTTGATGGTGTCTGATGGTTTTGTTGGGTGTTGCATGCTAGTGTTGATGTTCTCGGGTTTTAGTGAGCAGCCTAGAGTTATTGCTGTTGACTGATTGGTGTAAGCACCATCGCAAGTAACTGCTTTGACATTGAAGCCTGCCTCTGTCAACAACATAATGGCATCTGTAACAAGCTGAGCCTGCTGTTTGGCACCTATCTTGTCAATTAAAAAATAGCCTATTGGATGTTTAAAGAATTTCTTAACACCAACAACTAAGAAAACAAGACTTTCAGATGCTTTAGAGTCTGGTGATGCAATCTGCAGATGTCCATGATTCACATACCCCACCATTCGTTGCTGCTTCTGGTTGTAAATGATTTGTTGACGCAAAGACATGGCATCAAAAAGAAGGCACACGTCCTTCATACTGCTGTCCTTTTCCAGTGTTGCTTTCAAACCTTCTATAACATCTGCCAGAAAACCTGGTTCAGTGTTGTAAGAGGAAGCCCATCGTCAGATTGTGTCTGGATGCGGGAGGTGTAAATGTTGGCGGACAAACTCGTACGCCTGGGCACTGTAAAAATGCAGAGAAACCGCAAATGATTTTAAATCCTCAGAATAGTTCATCTTAAATTTGCTTGCATTCACAGCTTTCAGCTCATTTTCATTAGTGTAAATGTATTGGTGTCAAAATTCTGACTCAACAAATCCAATTGTTCTTGTTGCAACACATGTTGGTCTTTCAGTTCATTTAAAAGGCTTTCAATCTTTCTGTCTCTCCTGACTAATTTTCTCTTTATATTCTTCAAATCTGCTGCTGTGTTGTTCTGTTTTTCCTGGATTGCATTAAGCTTTTCTTGAGTCTTGTGGAGGTGGTCCTCAACTGAAGAATGTGAATACCGGTGATCATTCTGTAAGGCGTCAATGCAAGGTTTTTTTGGTTTACTGGCAGTACTAGACTGAGGAAGTGTCCTTTTTTTTGGCGATGGTCTTCTAGGTGTTTGTGTGTTCTTGTGTGCTGGGTAATGTTGGAACACTGATGGAACGGCATCTTCACGCAACATGCGCTTGTCCAGGCCCTTGTAGTAGTCAGACTCTAAAAAGTGTTCACTACAAACTTTGTCATTTTTAGTTGGCATCCAGTCTGTTCCATTTCCATTTTTTCTGCTGATTCTGGCTAACCATTTTGCAAACCGACTAGGCTCCTTCAATGGAAACCTGTGGAAAAAAAGTTTCATTGTATAAAATTACTTTTTTAAACTTTTCACCAGAGGGTTATACCATTAGTTTTTACATACCCAATAGTATTAAAAAACAAGAGCCGGAGAAGGTCTGCTGCACCCAAATAATTAATTTTTACATACCAGTACTATGAGTGAATTTAAACAGTTTGTACAAAAGGCTTTGGGATTAATAATAAGTGAAAGAACAGAAGATACATAATGAAAAATAAATCAATTTAATTTTCATCACACTTATAATGAAGATTATTATTCATGATTTCATGTGGGCCTATTGAGTCTAGAGATAAAACAGGTAGATACAAATTCTACTAGATTTGTAAGTCAATAGGTTTAAAATCAAAACATATATAAGGTTATTAAAATGTTGACACCAAAAGGATCCCAACATTATTCACTTTGGTCAAACTACACACTGTTTTATCTGGTACAGATAGTAAACCGACAGTGTGTAGTTTGACCAAAACAAACAAACAAAAAAAGTTAACAATGCAGGAATCTTGTTCTATGTTGCGAAAGGTTTGCTTGAGAGAACTTCCGAAGCAGCAATGTGCTTACCGTAGATAATTATTAGATATAGATAGATATATCTAGATTCACTCTATATTAATATTATTTTTAATTCAAAATGGCCTTCATACCAAAATATATCATAAATATTGGCCCAGGGCCTATACATTTATTTGCAAATTTAAGTTATGAGCTATTCTGTATAAAAAGTCTTTATTTTATACAGAAAATTGTTTGTGGTCTGTCAGTTCAGAGAAGTCCTTTCGTTTATTTCACCTTGCTTACAGATTGGTACTTCTTCGGTATTTACCAGCCAGCTTGATTTACTTTTTGAGTCGAATTTATTGGGGCAGAAAAAGGGAAATGTGAGGTGGTGGGACATTATTATTATATAATGAAATATTAATAATGTCGAAAAGCCTAAATAAAGATGACATGAGTGAGATGGGTGGTACATAGATCTAGATTCTAGGTGTACCGAAGAAGCGATCTAAGATTAAAATTAAAAAACAAAAAAAGATCTACTTACTTGTGAAATGATAGAGTTGCCCCTGTCACAGCTTTGTTGACACAGGAAAACACAACAGTGTTGAACCATGGTAACAGCAATGGTCAAGGTCAGTGGTAGATGGGTGAACGTTTAGAGTTTCTCGGATTTGTTTACAAACACTGTCGAAATCGAAACTGACTGCTAGCGATAGCGACAGCCAAACACAAAATGGCCGCCGAAGCTTTCTATTGGCGCTATGATATTTGACCTTTACGGCGTCTAGATTTATAAAGGTGAAGGTCTTTTATATATATATATATATATATATATATATATATATATATATATTTATATATATATATATATATATATATATATATATATATATATATATATATATATATATATATATATATAATCTAAGTCAAAATAAATTAAATACTATTCAATCATTATTATCTAAGTCTAAAGCATTAAATAATAATCATATTTCAAATGAAGAATTTGATCTAATCTTAAAAGAACAAACTCATTATCAAATTTGTAAAGAAGATATTCGAAGAAATAAGAATAATACATTAGAAGAAGAAAATATCAAACAAAAGGGAAAAAGAGAAATTAAAAGAATCTTTGTTAAAACCAATTAATGATATGATGAATAAGCTTAATAAAAAATAATCTAATTAAAAAGTCTTTCATAAAAATTGTAACTGCTAAGAATCGTGATGAATTAGTCTCTGGATATTTAAAAACAACCAGGATTTAAAAAACAGATTGATATCAGAAAGAATTGGTGAGGAATATAAAAGGAAGAAGTTGTAAAACAACTACAACCATTGATTAAAAAACAAGATGAACAAAATAAATTTTTAGCTTTTCAAAATGATATGTTTACAAAAGTATTAGAGAATAGACTTGCAATTGAATCTGATGAAACATTAGTTCTAGGCGACTTACCTAGAGCATGTGTAGGAAAAACGATAATGATGTAACATATGGTGTAAAGATAGATAACGGAAAATTTATATAGGCGATAAAGAAATTAAAGTTGCTAATAATGATATTATTATTAATGATAAAACATTTACAGGAGCAAAAGGATTGTGGAATTTGCTAATTGTAAAAAAACCAGATGATTTTACTTCAAGTGATAATGATAAATACAAAGAAGTTATGAAAGAAATCAATGCAACTTAAAAAATACAGAAACAGGTAAATTAAAATCTAATGGTGGGAAGAAATGGAAAAGTATTTTAGGTAGAGCATCAAATGAATTATATACATCTATTTCCAGTGAGGGAATTAATACAATTACAATTCCTTGTGATCCTGATGAATTAATCAAAAGAATGGAGTTACTATTTGCAGAAAAAGAAGCTGGTAATACAGGATTAGAACAGGAATTAAAAGAAATATTTAAAGCGTTGTATAAGAAGAAAATTATTGATCAGAATGAACTTAAAAATCTTAATGATCAAGCAAATATTTAAATAAAATTATTTTTTTACTATTAAAAATACATTATTATGAAAAAAATAAACGGTCTAATGTAGCTGGATATTATTATTCCAAAGGAATCGGTGCTACGCATTAATATTTCAAAGGAATCGGTGCTACGCATTATAAAGGTGAAGGAATTATAGATTCATTAATGTCTGCAGTTACTAGCACTGTTGCAAGAGAAGTTGCCACCGATGTTGCTAACAAAGTAGCAACAAAAGCGTTAGTTGAAGTAGGTAATAGAGGATCAGAAAAATTTATTGATAAAATAATTCCGCCAACCATTAGATGCTAGATCTAAACAATTTTTGCTAAACACGCAGTCCCGATACAGAATTATGTAGAATCATTTTAAATCCTCTGAGGAGGATTTATTTATATATTTCATCAATTTCAGGTACATTATTCATAATCTCTGCAAACCCTAAATCTCATTCTAATAATTCTGAATATTTCATACATAGATTATAAAACTTAATATATTTAATCAATGTTGAGAATTTTATTTTATATCTTTCCTCAATAAATATATTATATTCATCAATAGTTTTATCAATAGTACAAAGTAATTTTAATAATTCTAAATATTTTCCAAGATGATAATAATATAATTTATTTTTCTTATCTACATATTTTGTTTTATTCACAATGTTATCACATAAATCAAGTACTTCTTCAATATCAGATGTATCATTAATTTCTACACTAGGAGTATCTACTTTTTCAATTTTACTAAATAATCTTTTTCTGAATTCTTCAATATGAATTTTTTGTCTGTTTAGTTTTATTTTTTTTTCATGAATGATATAATTAAAGTTAGAAGGATGCCATATTTATTAAGTTGATCATAAAATTTTTATATTTTACTTTTAAATATACAATCTTTAAGGATATCACTAATAAAATTATATAATTTATTGTTATCCATTTAAAAAAAAAAAAATTTACAATTTTGTTTTTTGTAATTCTTTCTCATAAAAAGAACTAGTAATATCTTCTCCTTTTAAGTCTTTAATTTTATATGTAATTGGATTTGCATATATAATTTTATCAACAGTAAATATTTCTGTAGTCCAATTTTGTTCACATCCTTTCTTAAATGTGTTTTTATGTTTTGTTATTCTTACATTATCACCAACTTTATATTTTGATTTCTCACTTTCGCATGGTTCTTTAATACTCGCTTAAATTTTTCTTTTTCATTTTCTTTCTTATTTCCTTCAGTATGTGTCATTTTAATTGTGTTATGAAATGTGTTATTACATTCGTTAATTAATTGTTCTAATACATCATAATATTTAGTAGTGTTATAAGCAGTAAAATATTTAAACATTTTTTCTTTAAGAGTTCGGTTAAATCTTTCAATAACGCAGGATTTACTTTCGTTCTCAATACTATATAATTCTACACTATTTGATTTAAGTAAGTTTTTCATAATTTTGTTATAGAATTCTACACCCTTATCGCACCAAAT
The DNA here is from genome assembly GCA_037039925.1 of Doris montereyensis. Lineage (NCBI taxonomy): Eukaryota > Metazoa > Mollusca > Gastropoda > Nudibranchia > Dorididae > Doris > Doris montereyensis. Next base: position 20,857 of record JAXRKP010002332.1, read on the forward strand.
ATTTTCTGGTTTTTTCTTTCTGTAAATAATATTTGAAATGCATTAGCAACTTCTAATCCTGTTTTTTTTTTTAAAGTATAGCCCAAGCATATTTTGAAAATATATATATATATATAACTGTTATCAGATATTTTGTAGTGTTTATTTTGTTTTGAGTATTTTTGCATATCTATAAGATAAGCAGCCCATATTTGATCAACACCATACACAACGACTTTTCTTTTTTGAAATTTCTTAATAATAGGTTTATAGAGTTCGTTGGCAAATTCTGTATTCATTTAGCTTCGGCGAAGCCTGGACTTTGTCCATCGACTCGAAGTCCACTCACATATTTTAAACCAATAGCTCCCTGGCTAAACTTTTTATTTACCCATTCATTAACACTTTTTGGTTTTAACATTTTCATGTTATCCAACATTTTTTATCACATATTTTATTCTTATCTTTAAACTTTTTATGTTTATCATAACAGATATCATGATTCATTGCAATTTCATCTAATCCATTTATTGGTTTTGAACCTGGTAAAGGATTATTATCAGAATCAAGTCTTAAATTTAATTTAGTAAAAGGCCCTAGAAAATTATAACCAGGACTGTGTATCTCTGGCATTTTATTAATTATTGTATCTGCAAATGAGCTTCGTTTATGAACATTTGGTTCAAAGCCTTTACCAGTACATTTAGATTTATTTGTCTCACAAACAATGCATTTACCTTTTAACATTATCCTTGGCTGAGCTTTGCTCATATTTCTATTATCTTTTGTATCGGTTTTTTGTCTACATTTCATGTAGTATATCATTTCCATTTTAATATGATTATTTTCTATTATGGTATCTTGTTATTTCCAACATTACTTTCATTCTGTTATTATCTATTTTTGCAAGTTTATGATTGCAAATATTACAGCAAATAAAACGAGGAGAACCTAATAAATGATCGTGATCTAAACATTTTACACTGTTTGTAGTGCTTCCAAATTCTTTATCACATAGATAACGCTTTGTTGCTTTGTTAAATAAGCTATATATTTCATGCTAATTTTCTGATTTAATTCCATTTCTTTTCCACCCTCTTGTTACTAGTTTTTTTTTATTTACTTTATAATATTCATTATAATATTCTTTCCTTTTTTCTTTATTATTTTTATAATATTCTTGACTTTTATCTGTATATTTTTTCCTATATTCTTTTCCACATGGTTTACATATACAACTCTTTCCGTCTTTTCTAGATTTATCATTATGAAATTCAAATAGTGATTTATATTCCTCACATTTATAGCAATATTTTAGCGAAGCCTGGACTTTGTCCATCGATTCCATTTTATCCACAGAAAAATCATTAAATAAATGGATAATGTAAAATGTATCTCAGTAAAAAATATTATTCTAGAAAATAAACCTTTATCCAATTATGATATTATACAAGCGGTTAAAGATTTGAAAATTAAAAAATTCAGAGGTCTATATGTAAGAGATCAATTACCATCTAAACCAAATAAAAAAAGAATGCGGAATAATTAATCTAGCTGACAGCAAAGATTCAAGAGGTAGTCATTGGGTTTGTTATTATAAAAAAATAATAATTTATTACTGTGAAATATTTTGATGAAATAGAAAATTATCTAAGCTCAGAAACAAGTTCCATAAAATACAATATTTATAAAATACAAAGTTTTAATTAAGTTGTATGTGGGCATTTATGTTTATACTTTCTTGCTAAAATATCAAAAGGAATGAAATTTGATGATATAATTTTTTCTTTAATAAAATGAGTGTTAATAAATTTGGATTAATGGAAGATACCGAGGATGATGAAGAGATAATTATTCCATTTCATAGTGATAGAGAAAACTTAAATGATTTGAAGAATGTTGATGATAAGAGGGGAATAAGAAAGATATTTAAGGAATGAAATTAAATAAAAGAGGAGTTTATGAAATAACGGTAATTACTTTACCAGAAGATAAAACATTTTTCAATGAAGGTAAAGTTAAAAAAGATACTCCTTTAAACATTGTTTAGCATAAAGATAAATGGAAACTTATTAAAAATAAAGATGATTGGGATATTAATTTTAAAGTTGATAATAATTCAATTTCATATAAAAGTGAAAATAATATTATTCAAAAACTATTTAATTCTGGTAGTATGATTGGTAATTATATTCCATTAAAAGGCTATGAAGAAACAATGGTATTAGCAAAGCAAAGTGGTAAATATTATATTGGTGCAAAAAAAACATAAAGATCAACCACATAGAACTGTTTTAATATTCAATACTCAACTACCAGCAGATGAAAAAATATTAAAAGATTGTCCAGTTGATTCTGTATTTTATATCCGTGGACATATTTCTGGTGAAAAAGAAAAACCTGAATCAATTCTAGAAGGATTAGATATATCGATTGAAAATTTTGTAAAACAAAAAGATTTTAGTATTAAAAATTAAAAAGACTAAGACAGCCTATGCAATAAAATCTTTCCCAGAAGAATTAAAATTAGAAGTTACTGGTGATATTAGATTAGATAAAATAATTATTTATCATGAAGTTTATTATATAGATAGATTGCTTTTACAACAGAAAAAATAACTGATGAAGAATTAATGTTTGTTTAAAAATTATTCTTATAAAAATGGATATGTTAATCTTGGATGAAAAATGTATTATTGATGAAAGTATAGAAGCATATGAACTTCATGTGGGTGGTTTTTCATTAAACAAAAAAAAATAAGAATTAAAATTAATAATCAGTATAAGTTTTTAGATATATCAGAGAGTTGTTTAAAATTTTGAAGGACAATTAGTTAGAGATAAAAAAGGGTGTTGAAAGTGATTATACAAATGTAGATAAAGTAACATTAATTAATAACGACATTCGTATATTTATTCAGTAATATCAAATATAAAGTAAGTGGACAGGAAATTTAAAATTTAAGTTATCCTGCGGAAATGACAACTATGATGCGATATTAAAAATATTCTGAAGATTTTGAGAAAAATTGAAGGCTTAAATCAATTATGGTATAGAGAAAATCAAATCATTTTTGGTAAGTCCGATTTTAATATTAGGCATTATTATATTATTGAGAAGCCTACCAAAAAGGGTAGTTTTAGTTTCTTTGTCAACTCAAGCATATTTTAGAATTCTGTCAGGTGATGTATGGTTTTGAATATGAATTATCATTACACAGAAAACAATCTAGTGAAAATGCAGTACACGGTGAAATTCAAAAGGAGAAACTGCAGATGCAACACCAATCACTGGATTTGCAATGACAAAAGGAGGGAAGGTAAAATGAGATAAATTATCTTTGGTTTGCCAAATCTAGAATATGAAAATAAATTGATTCGAGAAATAAAAAATAAAGTTAATTATGATATTATAGTTATAAAAAAAACTACACGGTGAAAATACATCAATTCCTCCAGGGTTAACATTTGATTGGAGGTTGTTAACAAGTTCTTCTCCAGAAAAGCCTAGATTTATTATTATTGGATTTCAATTAAAGAAAGAACATAATAAAGAATTATTTGATAAATCATTGTTTTACCATGCTAACTTGAAAAATATTTTTGTTAATTTAAATTCAAGAAGATATCCTGAAGTTGATTATAATTTAAATTTTGAAAATAATAAATTTAGTAGAATGGTTAGAGAAGCAATAAATTGTAAAAAGAATTTTTTTGGTGACTTTGCTAATACAAATTATATTTCTCCATTTGATTATAAAGATTTACATTCATTATGTATTATTGATGTTAGTAATCAATCTGATAGTATTAAAAGTGGTGTTACTGATATTACAGTTAAAATGAATTTTGAAAAAAGAACTGAACCAAATATGGAAGCATATGTTATAATTGTTTCTGATAGAATTGTACAATTGAAGTAAATTTAAAATTCTACAATACATGGATATTGATTTAGAAAAGCTTAGACACCAGAGGTGATTATTGATTTAGTTGATGAAAGTATCTTCATTCATCGTTATATTCATTTATTTCTTCGTGAAGATATAAATCGTCCAAATTAATTACACTTTAAACAACAAATACTTCTTACATTATTTTTTATTGATACTGTATGTGATCAAAGTGTTTTAACTTATTACCAGTAAATTTATTATAACATAATTCACATTCTGTTGCGTTAATATGTCTTTCATATACTTCTTTAAAATTATTATTATTATCATCATCATCATCATTAAAATTACACCATTCCTTTTCCATCTAAGATATGATTTTCTTTATGTATTGTGCTTGATAATCAGGATTTCTTTCAATAAACTCTTGATATCTTTCTTTATACTTATCTTTATTATTTTGATAATGTCTTTGTTTAGTTGCTTTATAACACAGTTTACAACCGGATTTATAACCTGATGAAGTACTAGCTTGTCTATTAAATTCTTTGACGGGTTTCTTTGTTTTACATACAGAGCAGAGTTCTACTAGTTCCATTTTATTAGGATAGTTTATGTGTATTTATTCCATCATCTAAAATATATCTTTTATCATCAAGGGGCTCACATTTTTTAATTTTTGTTCACTTATAAAAATTTCATGTTTTTTCCGAAATTCATTGTATAAATTTTTATTTAAGTTAATTTCTTTGTTGAATAAACAATTGTTATAATCATTAAATCTAATTTCTTTTTTCACAGTTGTCTGACCTACCTTTAAGTTTTTTAACTTCTTTTAATTCCTTGTCACCTCTGGTGTTTGAGCTATGCTCAATGTTAAAATCAGATAAAGTAAAAGAATATGCTTTACTTCTTAAATATATAATTTCATTCATAATTTTTCCATTTAATTCATTTTTAAATTTCCCTATTACTTTTTATTTATTTTTAATAGAATGTAATGGATGTTCTTCAGGACAATCTGATGTGTCAAAATAATCTAATACTTCTTTAAATCTTCATAAACATATTTTGTTTTAATAGATAAGAAAATACTATCTGTGTCTGACGCAACTAATTCATTATTGGGCCATAACTCATTAACAACATCGTAATAAAATTTATACATTAATTCTTTACTATAATCTAAAATACACATTCCTAAATAGATTGGTTTATCAAATCTAATTGATGTTACATTATTAATAATTCCAACAAAATTATCATTAAAGATTATTGAATCTTTGAAGTTAGATTCATTAACATTTTTCGAATTTCATTCTTATCTGTAAATAATTTTAATTCACTTCTACCTCTGATATTTTGAATTGTTTTACCATAAAAGAATTATTCATTAATTTCCGTAAATCCTTTTCAAATGATGATTTAGATTTAGTTCTTTGATCTGTATTGAAATCAATATATTTTTTAACTATGCTGATTCTTTAAATGAAATTATTCTATGAACGTTCTTAACTACTAAACCTAATTTAATTTATTCTTTTTAAAATACTATAATGAATAATATACTTTTTTTTATCTCTAGGTGTTAAAAATAGTTTTTCTTTATTACCTTTAAGTTCTATCTTCTTTTTTCAAGCAATTCTAATTGATATGGTGAAAGATCTTATTCTTTTACTTTCATCTTTTCTGGAGCTAATGGATATTTAATTGTTTTTAGTTTTGCTTTCTTTGTATATTCTAAATCCTCTACCTTCTGGAATATCTTTATAATAATCTAAATCTTCTTCCATCTAAAATCACTTGTTGGTAAATTCTGACTCATAGCCCATCCTATAAATTATTAGCATCTAAATAAAGAAGATATTTTTCTTTTTAGAAAATCATCTAAATTGCCTCCGTTTTTTATTATTTCTAAACATTCTTCCATTTCGTGTTTATCAATTATTCTTCCATCCTTATCATAGTTAGAAGTATATTTATAATAATAATGATAATAATAATAATAATAATAATAATAATAATAATAATAATAATAATAATAATAATAATAATAATAATAATAATAATAATAATAATAATAATAATAATAACTTTTAATAATAATAATAATAATAATAATAATAATAATAATAATAATAATAATAATAATAATAATAATAATAATAATAATAATAATAATAATAATAATAATAATAATAATAATAATAATAATAATAATAATAATAATAATAATAGTAATAATAATATATACTTTTATGGCGTCTTTTCTCAAAAGAGCTCCAACGCACCTCATAATAGCATACAATATAACATGAATAAAATATAATGATCATAGAATATGATATTTAATAAAGTCAAAATGTATTATATGATTATCCTAAAATAGAAGGGTTTAAGAGTCGACTCAAAAGATTCAAATGATACAACAATCTTAAAACATACAAAGAGTATTACATGATCACGTAACCTAAAAGATACATTGTAAATAATACATTAAGCTAAAAAAAATTAGATACAATGAATAAGTAAAATATTCAATGAATAGAGCATTCTTGCAAGAGACACGAGATATATAATGTGCATAGACATAATCAAAAGATTCATTATAAATACAAGCTATCCTAACACAAACAACGATTGTTAAAGGCTTAAAAGACGCTAAGCATTATATGCCTCTTAAAAGGTGGGTTTTAAGAGACTTCCTAAACGATTCAAGGGATATAGAGTTCCTACAACATTCATCCAGACCATTCCATAGTTGAGGTGCATACACAAAAAAACTTTCTCACCAAAACGAGTCGATGTACGGGGTATACAAAGGTAGCTACTATTATTAGACCTCAGGACTCTAGGTTTAAAATAAGGGGTTAAAGCTCGTCTAGATAGGGGGAGCTATATTATTTAAACATTTATAAGTCATGCAAAGGACCTTAAAGTCAATTCTCTCTCTGACTGGCAACCAATGGAGGTCTTTAAATACATTGGTAATGTGATCAGATTTCTTTTTAAGAGCAATAGTTCTAGCTGCATAATTTTGTATCTTTTAAAGTTTAGATAGATGTTTTTTTTGACATACCAGACAAGAGGGAGTTGCAGTAATCCAATCTACTGGTTACAAAGGCATTTATCACAAGTTTAGCAGTATCCTCATCAATACAATATCTGATTCTGCTAATATTCTTAAGATGGAACATAGATGTTTGACATATTTTATTAATTTGCTTCTCCATTGTGAGGTGAGGATCAAAAAGAAAGCCAAAATTCTTAACAGCATTGGAAATTTCAATATGTAAATTATAAATATTTACATCGCATGCATTAATAGTTTTGAATGATGTACGCGTTTCAAAGACAATTATGTCTGTTTTATCCCCATTTAATCTAAGTCTGTTTTCTGCCATCCAAGTCTGTATATCTGTGGTGCAATCCTGGGTCTAAATGGGTGCTGCAGGATTGCTGGTGCTCAGGGGTATGCATAGTTGAGTGTCGTCTGCATATAGATGATATTTCTCTCCTGAAGGTAGGTATCGAACCATTTCAGGGTTGATTCCAAATTGGTGTTGCAATCGTGATAGCCATATTCCATGTTCGATAGTTTCAAATACGGCGCTCAGATCTAACAAAACGAGCATGACACATGATTTGATGTCATTGTGCACCCTCAAAAGCGATGTTTCCGTACTGTGGTGTTTTCTATACGCAGATAGGAAATGTGTCGACATTTTGTTGCTATCAATGTGTTGCGTAAGACGCCGGTTAACAATTTTCTCAATGATCTTGGGCAGGGTTGGCAGATTAGAGATTGGTCTATAATTCTTGAGTTCGTCCTTATTCAACGCTGGTTTTTTAATGATAGGGGTCACACTAGCGTGTTTTAGTGAAGATGGAAATATACCATTATGAAGGCTGTTGCTCGCGATGGTTGAGATAGCAGGAGACAGAATATCTGAGAACTCCTTATAACAGCCAGGTTGGTATGGAGTCAAGATCACACGTTTTAGATGGCATTTTATGGATTAAATTTTCTATTTCCTTTGGTGATGTTGGCTCGAATTCGAGAGAGTAGAGCTAGGTCCATAATTAGAATTCTCAGAAGCGATACATAAAGTAGATGGATTTTGATGATTAAAGTGGTCTCTAATTTTAACTACCTTATCAATAAAGAAATTTTTGAAGTTTTCACACATTTTCGTTGAATCTTTAACAATACTGGGAACATAAGGACTGAGCAGACCAGCTGTTGTTTTTAAAAGCTCTTTGGTATTGCCTTTATTCTGATATATAGAGTTCTTAATGTGTCTTCGTTTGGCGTCAGTCAGCATTTTGCTCATTTTATTACGGATGGCTTTGTAATGATTCTTGTTACTGTCTGATTTTGATTTCGACATTTTCGTTCCACACGCCTCAGTCCTTGTTTAGTATGTTGTATGTCGTCAGTGTACCATCGGCAGTTGGGTCTTATGGTAATGGTGCCACTTTTAATGGGGGCAAACGAATCAATGATTTTACTAATTTCGTAATTGAAAACTTTCACTTGGTCGTTAACACTTTCAATGGGTTTGATCTTCTCGTTGATATTAGCTTCTAAAATTGATATTTTTCGTTTTTCTATATTTAATGGTCTTCTTTGTTGGCATAGCTTTGGGCAATGAAAGATACACAGTGGTGATCAGAGAAATGTGGATTGGAAACTACCAGGGATGTAATCGACGGGTCATCTTTTTTTGTTATATGCTTTAACATGTCTTGGTCCTAATACTCCAGAGAAACCACCTCTAATTCCTTTTTCAAACATAAGTAACATATTATTGTCACTAAGTAATTCTCATTCTACTCCAGCATATTTTAAACCACATTACCAAGTTAATCCTGGTGCTGAATAACAATAGCAAGGATATATTTCTTGATGTGTTAAAAAGAATTCTCTAAACTTTCAAAAGCATGTGCTAATATTAACACATCAGTTTTTAGATATAAATCATGATAATCTTTTAATCTTTCACATTCATAATATTCCCCAACTTTTTTAGCATGTTTATAGTTCTCTTCTGTTATTCCTTCTCCTTTTAATGTTGAATAAAATTTATCTATTGGTAGTAATTCAGTTTCTTTTAATCTAACTAAAGAATCAATATATTCATAGAGATAATATCCTTTCTGTTTAAGTAATTCTACACTATAGTCTGTAGTATTATCAATATTATTTTCATAATCATAATCATCAAGAACATTATTTTTATTGAATTCTTCAGATAATATTGGAAAATTATCTAATGATTCTGCTATTCCTGCTAATCCTTTAGATAAAAATCTATATGAATTTAGAAATCTTAACTTCTTGTAAAAACTTCCATATTCATTAGAGATATGTTCTTCTGAAGTTTTAGATATACTTTAACTTTATTATATGCATCTTCATACTTCATTAACTCTTCTACTATAAAGTGAAAATCATATCCAGATCCATTATGGAAAAAAATTTAATTTACTTGATTTTCCTACTTTGGTATTACATGATTGACATGCTGCTCCTCTATATTTAGATGTGTAATGATTATGTTCTATTATTTTACAAATGTCATCTATGAATTCAATTCCACACATGTAACATTTAGTTGCATTATCATGTTCTTTAATTTGTTTAGGTGTTAATTTATGTTTAGCTTTTTCATGATGTGATAATCTATCTATTATATTATTAAAAATTATAAGAATTGTTTTAACATATTCTTCTTTTACATCTTCACCTACATATGAAATGTATTCTGATTTATAAATATTAGGATAATCAGATTTTACATAAATACCAAAACTGTTTACGTCTTGTATAATTATTTTATTTGTATAAGATTTATTTGGATTAGGTTTAGTATTGTGATTAGAATATCAGTTGATTCAAAATCAGAATAGATTGCGATAGGTAGTCTTGATTTGAAATTATTATTTTTAAACTTAATAAAAGTATTTTCTTTAGGCATTATAGTATTACAATGTTTATGATTTAAACATAGTTCTCTATGTCTTTTTAATGTACTGTTTTCTATTAAACATCTTCATACAGTTTCTACAAACAAATGATTGTTGTTTATTATCTTTATTATAAAGAAAAAACTATTTAAATCTTTTATTAAACAATAATATGTATTAGTTTCATCCTGAAGATATAGTAGATCAATTACAATATCTTCATTTTCATTATTAGAAGTATGAACTGGATAAATAGATAACTTATCTTTGGATTATTTAAAGCAAATATATTTATATTTATTTGAGATTTAGTTTTTCTACTTTAGGAATATGTTTAAATACTTACTGGATATTTTATTCCAGTCATATTAATTTTATCTTCATATATTTTATATTTTATTAATCTATCTACATGATCATCAGCTGGATATAATATATTAGATCTAAAGGGAGTAGTTATATAAGATGATGCTTTTAAATAGTTAACATTATATATTTTCACTTCTGATTCATATATTCTATCAAATACAAATCCACTACCCTTCTCTTGATATTGATCAACCCATGCATTAAACTCGTTAAGTTTTTAAAAATAGGTGGTAATATTAATTTTAGTTCTTGTTGTTTCTATTGGTGAACTATAAAATGATGATGCAACACCAAATAATGATATTGGCATTCTAAATGCACATGATAGAATTGTTTTAATTTTTATTAGAGTAGTATTTATTGCAATTCTATTCTTAAGTTCTCTAATATATTCATCAGAGCTATTTTCTTCTATGTCATTAATGATAACATGTTTAATAATGTTTCCAAAGTTATTTACTTGTTTTTTATTTGTCTCATTCTATTAGAGAATATTTTAGATGAATGTATGGTAAAATATTTTTTATTATATTTTATTTTTATGTTATTATATTCAGAGTATTATAAATTGATTTAAATTTAGATTATTTATGATTATTTTTATTTAGTTCTATTTTTATTTTCTAGAGATAGAGTAAATAGTCTGTCATAAATGGCGGCTCCGGATAATTATATTTTTTAGTGATTTTCATTTCTGAAGATAGAATAAATAGTCTCTTAGAACTGGCAGCTCCTGACCCTTAATAATTGTTGATTTTATTTTATTGATTTTGATTTATTATATATTACTCACTTTTAAATGATGTCTAAAAAAACAAGTTGATAAAAATAGTAACTATGTATATCACAATACACGCACTAACACACACTCGCTTTTCACTCTTAACACCCATATTTCACTTTCTTTGCATATTATTTATTTATTTATTCATTTACTCCAGTGTAAAAAGGACTTAAATAGAATAAAAACCCTATTTTATGAATGACGTTTATTTTTTAATTTATTTATAGCTTAATTTAACACTCCTAAATAAAAGTAGAGATATATAGGAGGTGGGCTCAGGCCGGACCTTTACTCTTACAGACAATAGAATAGCTTAATCAATATACAGTGCTAAAACGTAAGGTAAAAGAAAATACCAGGACAGGGCATCCTGGAGAAAGATTAGATTTGGCATTGAACCCATACACTGAAAGGTGGAATGGGAACTGATAACAAAAGAAAGAAAGAACAGGAAGTTTGCCCTGGCAAAATAATATCTTGATTTAAATTTTGCACATTCTGGAGTAAGTGACAAACAGTTTTTACCAAGTTGATCAATATCGAATGGAGGAAGTTACAATTGAACATAATGTGCCTGCTAGGCTGTGCTTAAAAATATGTTTTCCAAATTGGAGAAGAGAGAAGAGAGAGAGAGAGAGAGAGAGAGAGAGAGAGAGAGAGAGAGAGAGAGAGAGAGAGAGAGAGAGAGAGAGAGAGAGAGAGAGAGAGAGAGAGAGAGAGAGAGAGAGAGAGAGAGAGAGAGAGAGACCAAATTGGAGAGAGAGAGAGAGAGAGAGAGAGAGAGAGAGAGAAAGAGAGAGAGAGAGAGAGAGAGAGAGAGAGAGAGAGAGAGAGAGAGAGAGAGAGAGAGACAGACAGACAGACAGAGAGAGAGACAGAGAAGAGAGACAGAGAGAGAGAGAGACAGAGAGACAGAGAGACAGAGAGAGAGAGAGAGAGAGAGAGAGAGAGAGAGAGAGAGAGAGAGAGAGAGAGAGAGAGAGAGAGAGAGAGAGACACAGAGAGAGAGAGAGAGAGAGAGAGAGAGAGAGAGAGACAGAGAGAGAGAGAGAGAGAGAGAGAGAGACAGACAGAGAGAGAGAGAGAGACAGAGAGACAGAGACAGAGACAGAAGACAGAGACAGAGAGACAGAGAGACAGAGAGAGAGAGAGAGAGAGAGAGAGAGAGAGAGAGACAGAGAGAGAGAGAGAGAGAGAGAGAGAGAGAGAGAGAGAGAGAGAGAGAGAGAGAGAGAGAGAGAGAGAGAGAGAGAGAGAGAGAGAGAGAGAGAGAGAGAGAGAGAGAGAGATGATTTACCATACATTCATTGTTTGGAATGTTCTCTGTTGAGGTGGGCCATGTAATAAAATACACAACAGGGGCCGTGAATTACAGGTCTTTATTTGTTGTAGGCTTAAATATTTACTTCCATCGAGATTAAATGCACGCTCGTTCAGAGCTGTGACAAGTTGTTTATGGGAAGGGAGCGGAAGGAGGGGTGGGAGGAGGGGTGTGGTAATGGTATGCAAACAGGGGTACAGTGAAACCAACTAGAATGAGATTAATCTAGTTTTAGTTTTAGACCTCTTCATGTACATGGACTTGAATAAAATAAAAGATATGGGACATTGAAATGCTTTTAAAAATCAAGTACACGGTATGTCTCATTCTTACATCCTATCCCCATACAACCAACAAAATTAATCAGCATCATCATCATCATCATCATCATCATCATCATCATAATCACCACCACCACCAACAACAACAACAACAAGAACAACAATAACAACAACAACAACGATGACGACGACAATAAAAAAAGCAAAAATGATATTACTTACCTTCAGATTTCATCTCATTAGCAATAGATTCATTGCTTTTGTATGTAGTCTCTGTTGTGATGCAATCTTTCTTTTTTATCGTAAATTGTTGGTCTATGTTGGACGCATAGAATGAAGCTTTCATTATTGATAATGATAGATTATCAGTTCTGAGAAAAAGTATTTACTTCACCACCACTTGAATTGATTGTGAAATGCTACGCGCGGCGGAAAAGGAGATTATTTAGAGAGGAAAAGACCCTTATAATTATCTCCCTTTCGCCCGACGGTCGGTCTCTATTAGAGGCGGCCTTGAATGAACACGATCCGGGACGTCGGGTTTCGGTGTGGGCCGTTTTTTTATTACCTGTGATTACTATTCAACCGTTGCGCATTCTTTTGCACCGGGAGACAGTCTGGTCAGACCAGACCCGACGATTTTTTTAACGCTCATTGTATATTTTCCCGATGTGTAGCAAGTTTGTAAATTTTTGGCGTGTCTTCCGAAGCGCTCCTCCTTCAGAAACGAGACAAATTCTATTAGAACAGTATTTTTCACTTGTATATCCGGTTCGATAGCGTGCCTTTCTTACTTTATGATACAAAGTTAGCAAACATTTTCGATGATAATGAGCCTCTTGCACAAACATATCACCATGTGTAAATGTTACAAGTAGCTTTGCGCCTTTTCTTTTCTCTGCAATCATTTTTACCTTGTTCGCTTACCTCTAAAATCATGAAGAAGAATGCAATTCACTTATATCATCTTTCTCCTTTTCACAGAAAAGAAAATTGCTCGATAGCGTCTATTGCCGAAATTCCTACGCTGGATGTAAAAGACGCACGTCTACGTATTTGTGCTTCATGGCCAGTTTTGTCAGAATGAAGAAATGTGTCAGAGGAGCTTTCAGGTACCTTTTTCATCAACCGTTGAAATTTGGTGTTGTTGAACCTTGCACGACAGGATTTGTGCCACATGGCAGCATGCTCCATTAACATTGTTGCAAACTCTCTCCTTCATCCATTGATAAAATGGCTACGCTTAACTCATCTTCCGTCGTGTGGCAAAGAAATTCGTGTATGATCATTTGGGAACCCTTGAACGTTGAAGTATTGAAGCGTTTTGTTTTGGCAGAACATTTCTAAGTTTTCATGTGTATCAGTCTGGCATATAATACATTTAGTACATTCAAGGGTTTCTTTAAAATTCCTTTTAGACATTATCGAGATGTAAAGATCAGTTCAAAACGATCTTAAAATGAGTTTCAGCATAAGAACACAGAATGAATAATTTCACTGAATTTAGATATCAAAGGTCATGTCCGACACTTATCATCAATGTAGCCTATATCAGTTTGACCAGCAACACGCAGAACCTATTTATATAATACAGCAACCGTTTGACTCTGTTGTCGTTATTAACAAGGCAGTGGCAAAATGTATCCTGTATAAACGGAACAAATTTGAGTGAACACCGTTTTGAACGCTGACACTGACACATATTTATCTTCATACACATGCAAGAGGTACCAAAGGCGGCTGACGTTGAGTTGAATAAGACGCACAATAGTTGGGATTGCGTAGTGCGATAAGAAGGAAAGGAAGTAAGATGCATTTTGGCGGGATCTCATACAGCGTGTTAAAACATGCAGGGTTTTAAAACATGCAACGGTTTTCCAAAACCGTGCAGACTTTCTGTTCTCATATTACTTGTTTAGGGGTAAATAGCAGTTGTACAAACATGGATTTTGTCGTACCAATTCGGTGAATTGTTAATGGGTGGGTGCGTGTACGTGTGTACATTTCTGTGAATGGGGAATGGATGATTGGAAGTTGTACGGGGGACTAAGCAAATTTAAAAAAATCTTAAACAGAGCAAAATACAGGTCCCTGCAAAGAATTTTCTTAATTTTGATACGCTGGTTTCAGAAATGACGTTCTTTTCACGATGAGATAAACATGTCTGGATTTTGAGTAAACATTTTTTTTAATCTCAGTAGCCCAGGTGTTCGGGTCACGTAGCCACTCCTTAAAACAAACAGCGGTGTTGAAAACGCCGCACTGCTTCAGTCCAGCTTCTAGACGGCCTTCTGCCCTCATGAAAACGGCTAGAGATAGAATAGAAAGAAGCGGTTTTCAAAAATATCAGCAGACTTTTATTGGACAGAAACCGCCGCCGGAACTCGCTGTATGAGATCTCACCTGAAGGTGTGAAACCTTTAAACTTCTTTGCAATGAAAGAAAGATGTCATCTGATTTATCTGTTTGATGACAGAATCCAACACATCGCCCTGTCGTTCCCATTTGTTACTCTTGTTAAATTGAAATCATTTATTGCTGCTGCTCGCAACAACGTTGTCGTCATCATTCTTTGAATGCGGGCCTTCTGTTAAAGCCACAGACCTTCAAAACGGGGTTTATCTTCGACGAGCCGAGTATTGTTTTTCTAAAAAATGAAGATAAATATCATTTTCTAAATTATAGAGAAATAACGAATTCTGCTCGAATCTTACCATAATTAGATGATGCTAATTTCACAATGTTATTAGATTTTTTTCTACGATCAACGGCCGCTCTGCTATGGTCATTTGAAAATATCCCTAGTTCATCCTAAACATCACGGCACCCACGCCTTGTGACGAGACGCGAGGAGCGACGGTGGTGTCGGTGAGTTTCGGTGGCAATAAGTATTGTCCCTCAATACTTATAAAAATCGGTACGAACTACCTGTACAGATTAGTATCCGCAATACGGATCTTCTATGTGTGCGTTGTTGGGTTTGATAGAGGAATACTCACCGCCCTTAGGTGCTGACACAGTGGAGCTCGCACCTTCCTCGAGTGGACGATCACCTTCCTCCAATAAACCGCGAGGAAAAAGGCAATAAACCGCGAATACACCTTCCCTCCAATAAAGAGGAAAAGGGGCAACCTGGTGCCTACAGAGTGGAGATCACACCTTCACTCCAATAAACCGCGAGGAAAAGGGGCAACCTGGTGCCTACAGAGTGGAGATCAACCTTCACTCCAATAAACCGCGAGGAAAAAAAAAGTGGGCAATACCTGGTGCCTACAGAGTGGAGATCACACCTTCACTCCAATAAACCGCGAGGAAAAAGGGGCAACCTGGTGCCTACAGAGTGGAGATTGCACCTTCCCTCCAATAAACCGCGAGGAAAAAGGGGCAACCTGGTGCCTACAGAGTGGAGATCACACCAATTCAACCTGGTGCCTTCAGAGTGGAATGCAAAACTCAATAAACCGCGAGGAAAAAGGGACAACCTGGTGCCTACAGAGTGGAGATCGCACCTTCCCTCAAGACTCACTCAACTGAACGACAAAATCACGTGACGGTAAAAACATCCCAGCGCAAGCATCCTCTCATTTTGTTTTCTTCAATTGAAGGAGATGGACGTGGATGAAGAAATACTTCAGTGGATGATAATACACTGGTTGCACTCGAAAAGAAAGAGAAGACGACGCTATTGGGTCCATAAAATAAACCAACGCCGTCGCCAACACGGCGAGTACCATCACCTGATGGAAGAAATACTCGCCGATGAGGAAAAATGCAGCCAATTTCCTCCGCAATTTTTTTCCATTCGGCATGGAGCTGATTTCTATTGCTGTACCCTGGGTCAGCTTTGTCATAAAGAAAGGGTCTTTTTTCAACAGCTACGACAAGCTTTATTGTTTGGTCGGTGTCCATGTTGGGTTTGCATGTAGTAATAAAATACGCTGCACTAAAGTTTATCGATGCTACACACTACACAGTTACTGCAGGCAGAGGTGGAAGAGTGTTGGGACTCGCACGCTTTCTTCGTATGTGTGTGTGTGTGTGTGTGTGTGTGTGTGTGTGTGTGTGTGTGTGCCATGGGCATGTCAACCAGTCGTCCTTAACTTTAATGTTTGTTTCGAATTAAAAATATTTTAATGAAATTGTTTATTATGCGTTTTTCAGCATCCATCTCTCGCGTAAACTTTGTTAATTTCGGGTCGCTGATTACGAATCTGTTTTTAGATTTTCTCTCCGATCACTAGTTATTGACCTATCTCCAGCTCAAGACTCTGGGCCTTCGCCATTTTCGGTCAACGGTGAATGCCTGTCTGGCGAGCAGGCACTTTTTGACGCCCAATCTAAGCGCAGCTCTTAGATCAAGCACCATGAGTCGAGGCCCCAAAAAAGGCGACATGTTTCGACGCCTCTACTGTGTTTCCTGTAATACTTTTCCTATAGAATAAATTCTAGCTCCCAAAAGGGAAGCTAGGTCGAGATGGTGCGATCTCCACTGTGTCAGCGCCCTTAGACCGAAAATATAGTAAGTCCGTCCAACTGTTGTCTTCAAAATAAAGACGGTTGACGGATGCAAACGTATGGGTATACTGCGCCCGCCCTTTTCCGCCTTCGTTTTTTTTTAATAAGCTCGTAACACACTATTCATCGTTGAAAGTAACTCACTTAGTCACTGTATTTGACACAATGGCGCTTTCAAGAAAAAGCAAGTTAGCTTTGATTCTGTATTTACGAAGAAGAAGGCGCACCAAACGGCGTTTAATGTCAATTCACCCCATCAACAAGTTAAGGAATGTGTGGTGAATATCACCATCTAATGCTGATGTTGCGACAGGACTCGATCAAATTTAAGGAGTATTTTTAATGGAACCTTCTACATTCAATCTCTTACCTCTGTTGCTGTAATTTCTCTCTCCTCTGTCATATAAGGTCGGTCTCGATTCAACTGCATTAATTGGTGCCTCCTCTTTTTGTGGTAGAAAGACAGCCATTATTTTTAGGAATTGAATTGAATAATCTGTAACAAATGCTGTGCACATGAGATAAATCACAACGGTTGTACTACACATTATATAATATCTGCTTCATCACCGTGTCAGACACAATCTTCCCGCCACTGCTCCCGTCGCGGTGGGAGAATTGATTCAAACTTATCTTATAATTGAAAAAAACTAAATTCGGCTCGAATCTTGCCTAGAATTTGAGTCGCTAATTTCAAATTTGAAATCAGATTTTTGATCCGATCAACCATTAAAAAGATATTGGACCAGATACATCTCCCCACTAGACTCAGTGACGTCACTGACATCCGGTGAGACGGTGAGCGATCGCTCGTCGCGTCCGTCCAGCAAAATAAAAAGCAGCACGTTCCACTTCACTTTGACGGACCATGAACAGTTGCTGCAAGTCGGGTGCAATATAATATAGACCGTCCTTCAACACTCTATTTCATTTGTAATTTTGGCCTGCGTTACTTCTTTCCTTCATTTGTCTCCTTCAAACCGAGCTTAGTATATTTTCGGCCTTAGTCGTCCTTATTCATACTTATCCCGAAATCGGGATCCTTCATGTTTTCCCCTCTAGTGCTGGGACTTCCTGTCGCCGCAAATGTTACACCGATCAACGGATTGTTGATTGTGACAATTAATTTTACTTACTACAATAGAGAATCGCAGATTGATGTCTATGCTGCAACTGCTTCCGTGTTTCTTACGAGCCGTCGACGGAAGAAAGAATTGTTGGGTTCATTCTTGATCCGTCAAGCCGGTGAACACCTGGGCGACATGATGGCGCCAGTACATCCGGTTACGGAAGATGGTAGCCGGGTAATGAAAATATTTTTTTCAGTTAATTAAATTGACATTTTAGGGTCAGTTCAGACGGCGGTTTCAAACGCGCTGTTGAAACGCGCGGTTGCATTTTCAATGATAGCCTATGGAATCGTTCACATGTAACCGCGGCGGTTGAGGAAACGCCGCGGTTGTGAGTTTCCCCTCGCAACCGCGCAGTCGGCCAGCGGGTCGAGATACATACACACATAGGCATTGTACACACACAGCTGGTCTCCCGCTCGGTTTGCAGGCATTGGGCAACGTTGGTTGTACGCCAGCCAATGAGAGAACAGAATGTGTGATGTAACCTTGAGCTTTGCCCCTGATCAGTCACTGGGTTGGCATGAGGAAGAAAGCATGGAGGAGCAGTTTGATACTGATTTATTTATCACCGAAATTGAAAAACGCCCATCACAATATGGGATATGACATCTCTCAATTAAAGGATACTTGTTCAACATTTTATTTTCCCTTTGTTTAATTAAAATTGTTCTTGAAATGTCGCAATATAAGGACAGAGTAATTAAAAGAAAGCATTGGGAAGAGGTTAAGGTTGCAGACCGACCTCCTCTTGAGACATTGCCCTCCCGTAGACCAACCAATGGTGCGTGATAGAGTGTGTCTTCGTACCTATAACCATCTCGTGACCTGACATAGTTATGCAATGTACAACATGCCTTTATTATGTTTTCGGCAAAGTCAATGTTAACATTGAGAGGCCTGTGGAATATGCGCCACGTATTAGCCATGATACCAAAAGTACATTCAATGTACCTACGAGCCCTGGACAATCTATAATTGAAGATTTTTTTCCTGTACGTCAGCTGTTTTCCACTGTAGGGTCTCATAACGTTCTCCATAATTCCAAAAGCCTCATCTCCAACAATTACGTGAGGGTAGCATACTGTCTCAGCAGTGGAAATAGGTTTGGGCTCTGGTACATCCAACGTATTTTCCACAAGCTTTTTGAAAAGTAAGGATTCGGTAAAAATTGCTGCATCACTGCTTTTTGCGTATGCACCAATATCCACATACATAAATGAATAATTGGCATCACATACTGCCAGCAACACAGTTGAAAAGTACGACTTGTAATTGAAATACATAGATCCCGTACCTTTAGGTTGTACCAGCCTAATGTGCTTTCCGTCAATAGCACCTACACAATTAGGGAAATTTGCATACTTTTCAAATCCTTTTTGCTACTTCTTCCCACCGTTCCTTTGTCATCTCCGGCAGGCACACTGGCTTCAATCTTGCCCACATCGTTTCACACACTTGCCGCAATATTTCTGAGACGGTTGATTTTCCAAGCCGGTGTACATAATGCAAATCAGCAACAGAGCATCCCGAGCCCAAGTACCTATAGAGAAAAATAATTATAATTCAGAAGAACTTTCGATATACACAGTGGCTATTTTTACGGTCCTGTAAAGACGATTCTTGAAGCTATTTTTACAGTCACGTCAAAATAGCTCCGAGAATCGTCTTTAGGGAAAAAATAGCCACTGCGTTCGACGCATCCATTTCCACTTTTCCATTCTCCCCTCTCTTTCTCTCTCTCTCTCTCTCTCTCTCTCTCTCTCTCTCTCTCTCTCTCTCTCTCTCTCTCTCTCTCTCTCTCTCTCTCTCTCTCTCTCTCTCTCTCTCTCTCTCTCTCTCTCTCTCGATCTCTCTCTCTCTCTAACACATACATACACACTCAACACGCAAACACGCGCGCACACACACACACATGAAAATGTTATTATGGATTTTATTTTTATGTACGCAAAGACTAACATGCATGTATAACTATACATATAAATGCATATACTTAAATATTGCATTTATATGATTTTTCAGGCCTGACCTTGCAGACGAAGTGGAACAATCTGAGGGATTCCTTTGCTAAGGAATTGAGAAAACAAAAGAGTCTACCATCTGGATCAAAGGGAAAAAGAGGCACCTACATCTATTTCAGGCGGTTACAATTTTTGGAAAGTTCAGTCGCAAGCAAAGAAACTACTAGTAACATTGATGTACATGGAGAAGAAGCGCAAGATCACGTTGACGTAACAGAAACTGAGGCAGCGCAAATCACGCCAGCAAAGAAACAATTGAAAGTAAATCCAGGTGATATGCATCTTGCTAATATTTTGGAAAGGAGTTTATTGGCAAGGCAGACGAAAGTTGAGCAACAGAATGATGAAGATAAACATTTTTGCATGTCACTCTATAAAGAACTGAAAAAAATGCCAGAAGATCAGCGTTTGATGAAAAAATTGAACTATTTCATGTTGTTCATCGTGCTCAAACAGTCAACAATCTACACACCTATATGAATCAGTCATACCCATATAATTACTCAAGAAACACTCTTCAACCACAGTCATCACATATTCAGGTCGCACACCATACAACTCATCAGCCACCGGCTGCCACAGTTCCTGCATCTCAACCAGTCAACCAGACATACCATAACATGCAAACATACCCAAGTACATCAGGCTGCAATGTATCATGCTACAATACATATAAAACACCAACACAACTTCTAACCCCTTCACCAGGGGCTGAGAGCCAAACTTCTGAAACACAGTCAGAATATATTGACATTTATGACTGATTTATTCACTGACCACCTATACTTACGTGCCTCTGTGTGTCACAGAGCAGATAAGCTATTCGTATTATAGAATAAAATGAATAACCATTTTTGCTCTGTGTGTGTTTTCAATTAAAAATTAGTATTTTCGTTGTATCCAATACTGGAACTTCTTATAGTAAAAATAAATTACCTTAATGTTATGACGAGTTTCTCTTCTGGGCTGATGCAATCCCTAATCAGGGCGTTGGTTGAAGATAGGTCCTCCTTGACTAGTTGCAGCAAGTCGTCAAATGATTTCAAGGACATTCTCAAATTATTAAAAAACTTTGTTTCATGCGCTCTTAAGGAAGGATACAGGGTGGTACACATGCCGTGCGTTAGTCTATCACGTAGAATTGGATGAATCCAATATTTTCTTTGTCTCTGTTTGCGTCGTTTCAAGCGGCGATGTAACAACCAAACGCATGTTATTTCCTCCACATCCATCCTGACACTGCTTAAAATTTCCGAGAGTTCTTGAGTCAACCGCTGTGGTTACGTCGCGTTGCAAACCGCCTTGTCTGAACGATACCAGCGGGAAACGCGCGGTAGCCGTCGCGGTTGAAACCGCCCTGTCTGAACTGACCCTTAGAGCATTTTAATCGTTATTTTTCAAATCAGCGCCCCAAAATAGCTTAAGGCGTAATTAAAAACACCGAAAAATGCGAATTTGCAGAGTTTCGAAAACAAATTTTTAATCTTATGGGACACTATTGTGCCTGTATAGTATTGTCTAGCTCAGTAGCTGTGTCATTGTTTTCCCTTGAGAGATCGTCGCATCCACTAGTTTTTCTCCAAAAGTGAAATACCATACATTGTAGTAATATCATAATGTCCATAATAAATGAGGAGGAATTGATATTAGCAGTTCAAACGAGAACTGCGATTTACGATAAATCAGACAAAAATCACTGTAACAGGGATGTAGTAGCAAGGCTCTGGACAGAAATTGGTTCTGAACTAGGCATCGATGGTAGGTTGATTTTATTTATATTTATTCACGTAATCAATAATTATCTCAACTAAATCTATGTGTCGCACTTTCTTTCGTCATATGCATGTATCTATTCACCCACCTAACAGTCTGCTCACCTATCTATTTGACTAGCTATTCATCAATGTCTATTTTTCTATCCTTATGTGACTATTATATCAATCAACCATTTATATGTTAGGCTATCTATTATTTTATGAATAAACAATGTGTTTTGTTTGAATAATAATGATAATAATAATAATGGTGATGATGATGATGATGGTAATAATAATAATAATAATAATAATAATAATAATAATAATAATAATAATAATAATAATAATAATTCTAAGAAGAAGAAGAAGAAGAAGAAGAAGAAGAAGAAGAAGAAGAAGAAGAAGAAGAAGAAGAAGAAGAAGAAGAAGAAGAAGAAGAAGAAGAAGAAGAAGAAGAAGAAGAAGAAGAAGAAGAAGAAGAAGAAAGAAAAAGAATCTATATATACAGATCTATACATGTACATCTAGATCCATAATCTCACATTACTACCCCCCCCCCCACTTATCTCACTTATCTCTCTCTCTCTCTCTCTCTATCTATATATATATATATATATATATATATATATATATATATATATATATATATATATATATATATATATATATATATATATATATATATATATATATATATATATATATATATATATTTATCTTTGTGTGTATGTATGTGTGTGTGGGGGTGTGAGTTTACTGGACATTATTTATACATTTTATTAAGTACGAATTTATTTATCAAAGTGCCATGGAAGGCTACCAAAAGGTGAAACAAAGTATGACATATTTTTTTCTCGCACAGCCACAGGTTCATTGGCAGGTCTTTACGCGCAGGAATTCCTTTCATAAACAACTGTGTCTGCCTGGGTCTGCATGTGTTGAAGTATGTTTTCCTGGAGATACTGGGCACGGTGCTTTTCTTTGTTGATAATATAATTATGTAGGACACAAACTGCTTTGACTATGTCACAGGCAAAATCTTCTTGCACTTCCATTGTCCACAAGACACGCCACATGTTTGATGCAATTCCAAACGCAGACTCTACCTGACGCCCTGCTCTTGATAGTCTGTAGTTAAAAATCTCTTATCGTTAGTAAGATACTTTCTGGGAAAAGGCCTCATGATGTTTTTGGTTAAAGGAAAAGCTTCATCTGCCACAAAAACGTAAGGCACTTCGGAAGTCGTTCAGGATTTGTCGCAGGCTGTGGTATCTTCAGACTGTTGGATTGTAGAAGCTTGTAAAAAGCTGTAACCTGTAGTTTTCCACTATCACTGGAGCTACCATAGCCTCCTACCTCAACAATAGTGAATTTTCCTACGGCATCAGCAACAGCTACCAGGACAATCGAATGAAGATTTTTGTAATTATAATATTTCGAACCCGTATTATGGGGTGCTCTGATAGTGATATGTCCATCAATAGCACCCAGACAGAATGGGGAATTCCATCTTAAGAAAAAATCTTTTGCTATTTCCTTCCAAGCATCTTCGTCTGTTGTTGCCATTTCTGTAGGCTGCAGTTTGGTCTATATAACTTTTACCGTTTCCCATACAATCTGGTGTATAGTAGCATGCCCCATTCTGAAACGAAATCCTAAGGATCGGAAGAACTCGCCTGTTGCTAAGAATCTGAAAATATTAAATTTTATTTTGTTTTCAGTTTCTTAAGCTGATGATAATACTTATGACTAACATTATTCATATCATAATCACATTGCTATCTTCTTAACTAAAAAAATTCAACATGATATATTTCAGCAATGGCCTGTAAAACAAGGTGGAACTCGATGCGTGACTACTTTATGAAAAAGTATATAGAGAGAAGAACATCTGGACAAGCGGCTTCAAAAAAAAAACAGTGGCCATTTTATGAAAGCATGAGTTTCCTGGTGCCTTATATCGGTCCAAGGCCAACAACTGGAAATTTAGCTGGTGCAACTACTGCTAGCTCCTGTCCAGAGAGCGAACACAATGATGATCTTGATGCGGCTGACCAGATAAGCCTCTGCTCGTCAGAAGCCCCCCAGGTCCAACACCACAAACGGGCCACACACAAAAAAAAGGCAACAGAAAGCGAGTTGCCATGGCTCCAGGAGTTGAGCGGGAGATAATCAATGCCCTCAGAGAGCCGCCCGTCTCTGAGATAGAACACGTTTTTAAAAGCTTGATTGCCGTGGTTTCGAAATTTGATAACTTGGCAAGGATGGAATTTCAGAGAGACGTCCAAGATCTCGTAATTAGATACAGAAAACGTCATCAAAATATGAATGAATATCAGCCAAGGCGGATTCATCAAGTGTCATTGCCTGGTGAATATGTCAGAGATTACTATGGAGGCAGACTGCCACAATGGAAAGTTACGACACTCTGACACGAATTTGAATTGATTATATTATTATGGTGTTGTCATAACAAAATTAAACAAAAAAGTTTCTGGTTTTACAAAGCTATGTTTATCAAAGTCTGTCTGTCTTACTGCTTGTATGTCTGTATCTGTATATACGCACGCATGCATGTATGTATGTATGTATGTATGTATGTATGTATGTATGTATGTATGTATGTATATATGTATGTATATATGTATGTATATATGTATGTATATATGTATGTATACATGTATGTTTTATGAATATATGAATGTATGTTTATGAATATATATATATATATATATATATATATATATATATTATATATATATATATATTATATATATGTACAATTATTATATTGTTTGTATATATTTATGTATGTACAATTGTATGTATTATGTATGTTGTACATGTATGTTATGATGTTGCATATGTTATGTGTAGTTGCATATATATATGTATATATATATATATATATATATATATATATATATATATATATATATATATATATATATATATATATATATATATATGTGTGTGTGTGTGTGTGTGTGTGTGTAATCATAAAAAGTCATATGAATTTCTAAAAAAAAATAATGAATGAGAGTACATTCTATCAGTGGGTTCAGATGGATTTAATACATTCATTTATAGAAAGTATTAACAAACTTTAAACTCACCTTAACGTTACAACAAGTCGCTCCTCTGGTGGTATTGGTGTGGGGTTTCAGTTGGTTGCTGTCTTTTCTAGACTCTCGAAACAAAGATCCAACAAAAAATCGGAGCTGTTTGGTTTCATCCTTAAATAACTGACAAACCTCTGTCCATCTTTTCTTAACTGTGAAATCAAATGATGATATTCACCGTTAATTTGTCTCATTTTGTTGATGGGATGAACGGAAAAGCTTCCAATTCTCTCTCTAGTCTCTGTTTTCTTCCTATGTATGTACCATACTAATAGAGCGACTTTCTTCTTCGGAGTTGGCGCCATGATTGTTTTCAATTTCGATAATATTTTTTTCAAGCCGTTAGCAGGCCGTTTCAACGTGAACACCTTTTGGGCCGTTATGCCGAAAATATAGTAAGTCCGTCCAACTGTTGTCTTCCAAATGAAGACGGTTGACGGATGCAAACGTATGGGTATACTGCGCCCGCCCTTTTCCGCCTTCATTTTTTTAATAAGCTCGTAACACACTATTCATCGTTGAAAGCAACTCACTTAGTCACTGTATTTGACACAATGGCGCTTTCAAGAAAAAGCAAGTTAGCTTTGATGCTGTATTTACGAAAAAGAAGACGCACCAAACGGCGTTTAATGTCAATTCACCCCATCAACAAGTTAAGGAATGTGTGTGGTGAA
Source organism: Doris montereyensis (assembly GCA_037039925.1). Taxonomy (NCBI): domain Eukaryota; kingdom Metazoa; phylum Mollusca; class Gastropoda; order Nudibranchia; family Dorididae; genus Doris; species Doris montereyensis. The sequence continues at coordinate 46,679 of JAXRKP010002332.1, forward strand.
TATCACCATCTAATGCCGATGTTGCGACAGGACTCGATCAAATTTAAGGAATATTTTCGAATGGAACCTTCTACATTCAATCTCTTATCTCTGTTGCTGTAATTTCTCTCTCCTCTGTCATATAAGGTCGGTCTCGATTCAACTGCATTAATTGGTGCCTCCTCTTTTTGTGGTAGAAAGACAGCCATTATTTTTAGGAATTGAATTGAAGAATCTGTAATAAATGCTGTGCACATGAGATAAATCATAACGGTTGTACTACACATTATATAATATCTGCTTCATCACCGTGTCAGACACAATCTTCCTGTCACTGCTCCCGTTGCGGTGGGAGAATTGATTCAAAATTATCTTATAATTGAAAAAAAAACTGAATTCGGCTCGAATCTTGCCTAGAATTTGAGTCGCTAATTTCAAATTTGAAATCAGATTTTTGATCCGATCAACCATTAAAAGATATTGGACCAGATACATCTCCTCGCTAGACTCAGTGACGTCACGCTCATCGCGTCCGTCCAGCAAGTTATCCAGCACGTTCCACTTCACTTTGACGGACCATGAACAGTTGCTGCAAGTCGGGTGCAATATAATATAGACCGTCCTTCAACACTCTATTTCATTTGTAATTTTGGCCTGCGTTACTTCTTTCCTTCATTTGTCTCCTTCAAACCGAGCTTAGTATATTTTCGGCCTTATGCGGCGTGAAAAGCAAGGCGTTAAAAAAAAGCAGTGTGTGCATAACCCTAGCCTTATTCTGGCCTAATGTGACAAGTTAACGGGGGTGTATCTTGCCAGTATATTCTCTTCGATGAATTAATACGTAACTCACTGCATTACGTTTTTCTTGGAATCCGGCTGTTTTACACCGTGAAACAGTACACTTTTATGTTCAGTCAAAAATTCTCTCGGGGACGGGGATGGGCTGGGGGGGGGGGGGGAGAAAGGAGTGTCAACGTCATCATTTCCGGTTTTCCACGATCTCGATACGAGCGTCTGTGTATATTTGTGTCTGTGTGTGTGTGTGTATATGTGTGTGAATGTGTGTATACTGTAAGTGTGTGCGCATTGGTGACACGACAAAATAAAGAGGGTTGAAATCGCGACAGGAAACCAATTCGTTGTTCTGTATTTTAATTTATGCCATACAAATGGTATCGACATTTTTACATGGCTCTTTGCTCGTCTTTCACAGCTCTATCACCTGTGTGAGGTTCATGCTTTTACGACACTGTGTTTTTTTTGGTTTTAACTGACTCCACTATAACCACCAGCATGTCTTTAACGCTCAATCATACTCATGGAGAAACGCGCAATCACAAACATAGCATGAAACAAGGTATCAAGATAATGTAGCTCGATAATCAAAACTGAACTTTTGTGTTTTTTAAATTTATGTATTTATTTAGATTCTATAGTTAGTTATTTATCTATCTTTTATTGATTTATTTTATTCTTTTATTATTAAAAAATATATATTTTCTAAGTATATTATTGTTACGCATTTGTTGGTAATTTTTTTCATTTTACTTAAGATTTAACTATTTAACAGACTTCCTTTTCTTTAGAACACGCGAAACTAGCATAATGTAATTTCCTTATATGCACAAAATATTTATACTAAACCAACAAGGGGCACCTAATTAGGGAGGCCGGGAATAATAAATAATAAAAAAATATAAAAAAATAAAAAATAGATAATAATAATATTAATGATAATAACAATAACAACAATAATAATAATAATAGTAATAATAATAATAATAATAATAATAATAATAATAATAATAATAATAATAATAATAATAATAATAATAACAATAATAATAATTATAATAATAATAATAATAATAATGATAATGTTCATGATGTTGATGATGATGATGATAATAATAATAATAATAATAATAATAATATATTAATAATAATAATAATAATAATATTAATAATAATAATAATAATAATATTAATAATAATAATAATAATAATAATAATAATAATAATAATTAAATGTATATAGTGCACGCTTACACCACACGGTGCTCATGGCGCTTTACAATAATAAACGACAATAAAGCTTTACACAGTAACATGTTACAATAACAATTTTACAAATAATGAAAGCACAATAACGTTTGTATAACTATGATACAGATATAAATGGTATTTTACTTTTTGGAACGTATGTCTAAATAATTCAGTTTTAAGACTGCGTTTTAAAGTGTCATAGGAAGAGCTGGTCTTGGTTTTGAAACTGGTGTTTTTCCATACTATTGGGGCACAGGTTGAAAATGACATATAATCAAAATTATAAAATTCCCTCTTTGTTTTCAGAAGCATGGCCTTGGATGACCTTAAAGTACGGCCTGGCGTGTAGGGAATTCCTGATTCTTTGATGTACAAGGAATATATATCGTTTAAGCACGTGTATACATAACACATAACTTTGAATTCAATGTGAAACGTGACTGGTAACCAGTCAAGACTTTTTAGAACAGGTGATATGTGATCAGATGACTTAATTAATGTTGTTATTCTGGCAGCTCTGTTTTGAACTTTTTGCAACCTATCAATTATGTATTTCGGACAACCAATGAGGAGAACCTGACAATTGTAGTCTAGCCTTAGTTAGACATTAACACTTTTTGTTATATCTTGAGCAAGAAGATGTCTGATCTTTCCAATATTACGTAGGTGAAAATCACAAGATTTAATAACGTTTGAAACATGGTCTTTCATTGACAAATCGTTATCAAGAAAAAAAAAACAACTAAATTTCTAATGATTTTAGATGAAATGTCAATGTCACTTCCAGCAATGTTAATAACAAAATTATTTTCAAAAGTTAACCTGAATTTGTTGTCTTTGAAACGTTGTAATTTCTGTTTTATCCTCATTAAGCTTTAATTTATTGGTTGTCATCCAGTCTTTGGCCTCTTCACACATTTGTGGACGTAATGGGAAATGTAACAGAGTTACTTGTTTCTCTGAAGGATAATTCCCGAAGTAAATGAAAACACATGACGTAATCGATCTTAGCGTATGGAAGCCTTTAGAGATTATGACGTAACCGTTTTGGTGCGCCATAGTATTTAATTTCTTTATGTCTAAAAAGGAGGACACGTGTCTGTAATTATGTGGAATGGTATTGAACCTTCTTGTATTCTTTTGAACGTTCTGGAAATTTCCGTTTCTGGAAGAGTCTTTGTTTTTAAGTACAAAAGGACAGTTTATTTGTGATTGAGGAGTGCGAGAAATAAATTCGACAAGTGTGAGAAAGAACATGACTGTGATTCCACCTGTATATGCCAGCATTGTGAAATTGCTTCACTTCATTGAATGATTGTCGACTGTGAGTATAATAAACGTCTTTGTTGTAATTATCAATTGAGCGTTGCCGTTTCTGGATTGTGTCTACGCCTTCGTCAACATCTCGATCTGGAAAAAAATGTCTCGCTCCCTTACCCTTCATAACAGGAAAGTATATATGTGCGTCATCTGCATACATATGGGTTGAAAATTTAGAACATCATATTACTTTAATCAAAGGATGCACATAAAGAGTATACAGAAGAGGGCTGAGTTCTGAGCCTTAGGGAACACCAAATTTCAAAGAAAAAAAATTTCTAATTAGTGTTCATTATCCAACAGAAGAGCCTGTGATCTATTGGTAAAGTATGAATCAAACCAATTTATAACATTGTCATTAAAATTGAAAACATTTCTCAAACGTTTTATCAAGGTAACAGGATCAATAGTATCGAAAGCGGTACTCAGATCGAGCAAAATGAGAATAACTTATACATGTATTTATCCTATTTACATAATTGACAATGTCATGTAAACACGGATGAGTGCACTTTCTATCAAATGCCGACTGAAATTTGGAGAACTGATGGTTTTTGGTGAGATGAGAAAGTGCTCTTTTTGATATAATCTTTTCCAATAATTTGGACAAGAAAGACAGATTCGAAACAGGCCTATAATTTTTTTAAGATTTTCATCAAGGCTTGATTTTTTTAAGGAGAGGGGTATCAATTGCTTTTTAGAATTCACCAAGGGCAGTGACATTTAACATGCTTTAATTTACAATCTCAACAATAAACAATAATCGGCGCAAATACATTAGCACATTTCTTTATCAACCACGTTGGTATCGGGCCCAGCGAACAGATCTTGTTTGGGCACGATTTTATGATATCAGAATCTCTGACTTTGCAGCCGGCTCAAAATTGTCAAAGGCTCTTGGTTAACTGCTGGAAGATTTATTTTTTATTGTCTGCAGCATCATTGGTGTTTGTTGTTGACGACGGGCCTAGATATTGTTGTTGATATTTGCAAAGTTTTGAGCGATTTTCTTTTGGTCAGTGTGGGTTGGTAATTTCAAGTTTGATTTCTCATTGCAAATAATATTCTTGATGGAGTTATAAAGATTAGGATAGTTGTTCTTATATGTCATGAGTTCCTCTTTGGTGTGTTCTGATCTCGCTTTGTTGATCACTTGATTCCTTTTCTTTCGTAAATTCATGTATATCTGCTTATTAATTTTCAAGTTTTGTAGTTTGTCATCTTTTTTCTCCAATCTTGAGTTGTTTTTGTATTCGTCTTATGTCCTCGGCATACCATATTGGATATTTGATCTTATATATAGTTTCTTTGTTGTCTGAAGGCAGTAATGGTCGAACATTTTGGAGTTTTTGAGTTGTAGATTTCGATCTTTGCCGGGGTGGTGCTTGTTGCCTTAATTTTGTTTTTAAAGGTCACATTAAGAGATGGAAGTGTGAAGATCTGCGATATTCATTTCACGTGGGGTTTTTGTAGGTAATGATTTCTTTTTTCAATTGTGGAACGCTTGTATTCTTAAATGATGTGATTATTATTAGTTTATGATCCGAGAAGACGCAATCATGACTAGAAGTGGAAAAATGTTGTCACCACTGGACTCAATCACCAGATCTAGTGTGTGTTCGGCGCTGCTAGTCGGTCTGTGTCGCTCACGCGTTGGACTGATCTAGTGTGTGTCCGGCGCTGTGAGTCGGGTCTGGTCGCTCACGCGTTGGACTGATCTAGTGTGTGTCCGGCGCTGTGAGTCGGGTCTGGTCGCTCACGCGTTGGACTGATCTAGTGTGTGTTCGGCGCTGTGAGTCGGGTCTGGTCGCTCACGCGTTGGACTGATCTAGTGTGTGTCCGGCGCTGTGAGTCGGGTCTGGTTGCTAACGCGTTGGACTGATCTAGTGTGTGTCCGGCGCTGTGAATCGGGTCTGGTCGCTCACGCGTTGGACTGATCTAGTGTGTCCGTCCGGCGCTGTTGACTGTCTAGTGTGGGTCTGGTCGTCTGGTCGCTCACGCGTTGGACTGATCTAGTGTGTGTCCGGCGCTGTGAGTCGGGTCTGGTCGCTCACGCGTTGGACTGATCTAGTGTGTCCGGCGCTGTGAGTCGGGTCTGGTTGCTAACGTTGGACAGATCTAGTGTGTGTCCGGCGCTGTGAGTCGGGTCTGGTTTCGCAACACGTTGGACTGATCTAGTGTGTGTCCGGCGCTGTGAGTCGGTCTGAGGTCGCTCACGCGTTGGACTGATCTAGTGTGTCCGGCGCTGTGAGTCGGGTCTGGTTGCTAACACGTTGGACAGATCTAGTGTGTGTCCGGCGCTGTAACACGTTGGACAGATCTAATCGGGTCGGGTTGCTAACACGTTGGACTGATCTAGTGTGTGTCCGGCGCTGTGAATCGGGTCTGGTCGCTCACGCGTTGGACTGATCTAGTGTGTGTCCGGCGCTGTGAGTCGGGTCTGGTCGCTCACGCGTTGGACTGATCTAGTGTGTGTC